>APFE030316051.1:0-11573 GCA_000404065.3 Pinus taeda | reverse complement strand
TTGAGTACCTTCGCCACATGACAATAGAGATTTGGGGTTCTCTACTAAAAGAAACCCCCATCATCAGGGTTTTGGCCCATGGCTGGTTTACCCTCCAGTTCCACAGAGAAGAGTACATGGATTGGATCCTCTCCTGGTTTAGGCAAATTGCGCTAGCTCTAGTTCTCCTTAAGCGATGGGATCCCTTGTTTGACCTAGAACAAGAACAAATGGGAGCTAGCCCTATCTGGGTTCACTTTCCTGGCTTACCTATGCAATTTTGGACCCCTCCATCTTCAAGCATATAGGTGATGCTCTGGGGACTTATCTTGAACATGACCAATCTTATGAGAAAACAGGAATCATGACAATGGCCAGGATCCTTATTCACCTTGATACCAGGGAAGGCCTGGAGGAGAAAATTACCATTCACTAGAGGCACTTCTCTTGCACACAGAACTTAGACTACGAAGTAGTGCCTTTCCGTTGCCAAATATGCCACAAAGTGGGGCACCTATACAAGGATTGCCTGCTACTCCCATCACCAGCAAAAGAGGTTGCTCGAGGGGTGAAACACCATTTGTTGTAAGAGATGAACATGGACAAATAGCCATCTAGACAAGCCCCCACAAAGGAAGCAGAAGGTGTTTTGACTCAGCAAACAAAAGCTCCAAGGAATCCATCATCATCCCCCCCACAGACGCGTTCCAGGTCTGCGGTGGGAGAAACACCAACATCGGGTAATGCTTATGTTCCTTGTTCCTGTACTTTTCATTTAAATCATGTTCTCACATCATTTCTCATCCCCACATCTCTTCTAGACTCTACATTGATCACACTACCCCCCTTAAATTTCAGTTTAGTGTCTCCTCCCCCCATATTCTCAACTACACCTCCCTCCATTACTTAGTTTACTCCACCTACCCTCCCATCTTCCCCTCCCTCTGCATTGGGGCCCCATTCTTACAACTTGTGATCTAGACCTTTGCACAGTATCCCCATTCTTGGCCTGGGCATCCCCCCCAATCTACTGAGTCCAAACCTACTAGAGTTCAACCTTCTAAGCTTTCTAAAGCCATCAAATCAGCAGTGGCTGATGTAGCACAAGGTTGCCAAACCACTATCGAAAGGGCACTTAGAGCATCCGAGCCCCTTGAATATGTTCTCCCATGGTCTGGCTCTCTTTCAACTACAGGGGACTAGCCAACCCCAAAAAATGATTAGCTCTGAAGCGTCTCCTGAACAACTCCAGCTACGACATTCTCGTCCTCCAAGAAACCCTCAAACCCACTGAACAGATCTCCCGAACCCTTCTTTCCCTCCTTCCCGGTTGGCTCTTCCAAGGCCTAGATGCAGTGGGTAGATTGTGGGGTCTTTCCATGGCCATTAATCCCAAATCAATTAAAATGATATCCTCCTGGGGTGGTTCAGGCTATTTGGGTATGGATGTTTTCACTATTGATTTAGGGAAAAATATTCGAATCATGAACATCTATGCTTCTAACCAGAACAGACTTGATTTTTGGCAATCCATCCTGAATAGCACACTTATCAATAGCTCCACTATTATTAGAGGTGACCTAAATTTTTCCATAGGAAACGAAGAATCCTCAGGTCATCACTCTCAGATCAAACCTCTCTCTAACCAAATGAGCATTCTTCTAGAGCTACACGGGCTCATTGATGTGCCTGTGAATAAGAAAATTCCCACTTGGCATAATAGGTGCACTGGTGTTGTTGCCCTGGGAAGAAGACTGGATATATTTCTCATTCATGAAGAGCTCCTTCGAACCCTCACCCTTTACAGGCAATGGGTACGTTCGGGTGGCTTATCAGACCAATCACCCATTTTCCTTCAAGTATCTGGTCCTTCTAGGAAGGTTCGAGCCCCATTAAAATTTAATTCTGCATACTTAAAAGATCCAGAATACTGGAGAGCACAGCCCCCCTAGAGATCAGAGAAAGGCTGTTGATATCCGTGCGCACCTGAACCAGCTTAGGAGACTCACTATGGACTGGTCATAACGGAATAAAGTGAGGGATGACCAAACTCTAAAGGACATGGAAGATCAGATAGCCTCCTTAACTAATGAAAATGGACTTGGTTTCCTATCAAATGAAACTAAGAACCACCTAGTAGAACTAGAATCACATAAATCAAAGATCTTATTGGAAAGAGAAGAGTTATGGAGGCTTAGAAGTAGATCAATTTGGATGTAGGTTGGGGATGGCAATACAATTTTTTTTTCACAATTTTTCCAATGGTAGGAAAGACAACAACACCATCTGGTAGTTGCCCATGGAACAAGAAGGCCTGGCTTCCACTCATTCTCAGCTAGCAAGGCTCGGAACAACCCACTTCAAAAATCTGTTTATAGCCCCCATTACCCCCACTCTCCCTAAAATCATCAATTTGGCTAGTAACTTCCCAAGATATCTAGACCCAGATGGCATCAAAGATCTCTTAAAACCTGTCTCCATGGGGGAACTAGAGGGGATTCTGAAATGGTTTGAGATAAAAGTCCAAGCCCGGATGGCTGGCCTGTGTAATTTTACACTGCATTTCTAGGTATTATTGAACAAGATCTTCTTATTGTTATTGAAGAGAGTCCATCACTTGGTCATATTTATGCCCCACTCAACTTCACCTATATTTCCCTCATCCCTAAATTTGACTCCCCATCCTCCCTCAATGATTTTTGCCCCATCTCTCTCTGCAATTGCCTCTATAAAATTATAGCCAAAATTATTGCCAATCACATTAAACCCATATTATCTGATCATATCTCTCAGGAACAATTTGCTTTCCTTCACCACAGACACATTCAAAAAGCCATTAGCTCAACTGAGGAAGCCCTACATTTAATAAAATTAAAAAAGATCAAAGGGATGGCTCTTAAAATCAACTTATCTAAAGAATTTGACAAAGTAAGTTGGTTATACCTTAGAATGATCCTCACCCATTTGGGATTCCCTCTAGAATTCACAAACTAGATCATGGGATGTATCACATCTGTATCATTTGCAATCCTCATCAATGGATCTGTACCCACTCCTTTTAGGCAGATAGGGGTATAAGATAGGGATGTCTTCTATCCCCTTTACTTTTTCTACTTGTTATGGAAGGACTGAGTAAATTGATTGATTTGGAGAAGAGATTGGGGAGGCTCAGGGGATTAAAGATCACTGACGAATTTAATCTATCCCATCTTCTTTTTGTGGACGATATACTTATTTTCCTCAGTGGAAGTGTTCAGTAGTGCTATAGCGATGGAAATTAACAAGGGAAAGTCTACCATCTCCTTCTCAGAATGCACACAATAGGAAATACAGATCTCGCTTCAAAATTTCCCCTTCTAGGTATTAGATCTAAAGGATGGACTGAAGTATCTAGGTTTTAGACTCAAGCCAAATGTATAAAAAATAGCTGACTGGAACTCGTTAATTACCAAGGTGGAAAAAAGAATTAATATATGGTGTCATCATTTCCTATCAAGGGCGGGAAGACTGATTCTTAGAAAATCAATTTTGGAAGCTACACCTATTTTTTGGATGTCTTTGGCATGGATTCCAATCGGGATTTTCTACAAAATACAAAAATTATGTAGTCAATTCCTGTGGAAGGGCTGGAAGGACAGGAAGCCTTTCTCTTGGGTTAAATGGAGCAAAATCGCCACTCCCAAAAAATGGGGAGGCTAGGCACTAAAGAAACTTCCTGCTTTTTCACAAGTGCTAGCTGCTAAACAGAGGTGGCTATTTCTAAAGCACAAGAGTCTCTGGTCAGAGGTGGTCTCCCACAAATATATCTGACCCAACACCATTATTGATTGGATAGGGCACCCCTCTTGGAGCAGAAAAGGAATCTCAATCATATGGAGGGCCATACTAAACACTTTGTCCATCATCAAAGAGGGACTCACCTAGAAAATAGGTAATGGTGCTTTAGTTTGCATCGGGATTGATTGCTGGACTAGCAGTGGGAACTCATATCAACTCCCACCAAAACTGATCATATATCTAAACAACAGAGGCATCCTATACATTGAGCAACTTAGTGACCACCAAAATACTTCCTTCTTATTTCAAGCATGGCACTTGGGTAAGGACTGGAACATTCCAATTCATTGGGACAGATCGTGGAAAAAATATATACAAGCTCTAACAGAGTCTCATGTCAGACTAAACGAAGATGATGATGAACTTATTTGGGGTCATTCTAAAAATGATCAATACTCCTCAAAATAGGGCTATGACATCATACTAGCATATACAAAGATGGACAACATGAAAGGTTGTTGGACACACATATGGAAATTAAAAGCCCCCCTATGCACAATATTATTGATGTGGAACATCCTTGAAATAGAAGACCCACTCGAACAAATATAACGAAGAGGGCCTTCACTGGACCTACTTGGTGCGTTCTTTGCCATCAGGAGGAGGAATCGACACAACATCTTTTCCTCACTTGTCCTATTACAAAGACAATCTAGGCGCAAGTTCTTATATCACTAAATATAATCCAAATCTGGCAAGGAGTAGACATTCCAAAGGCCTGGGACACATTGTGGGGAGAAGCAACCGATCCAAAGTTAAGAAATCTACCCCTCTTGGTCTCATGGCATATTTGTCTAGGGAAAAACTTCGTTATATTTCAAGATAAGCCTGTGAATTAGGCCATGATTCCACCAAAGGTTTGCTCAGGCTACGAAGAAATCCTAGCAAAAGAGAACAACAACCTTCCGAGGAACATAACTTAGGAACAGACTGACAAATCCAAGCCCTGGCCATATTTTAATGGGGCTAATCAAGCACATGGCTGCGGGGGTGGCATTCTTTTCCATCTCACAGATTCACATTTTTTCCAGATTAGCATGGGTTTGGGCGAAGGCACAAACAATTTCGTTGAACTAATCTCTCTTCGACACTTGATTTATTTTGCTATCCTAAAATAGTGTAGAAATATACAAATATATGGGGATTCAAAGAATGTGATAAACTGGTTTAACAACACTGCTACATGCCATGCTTTTTCACTAACATGTATTATAGATGATTTATTTTTTTAAATACATTTTGATCACATTTCATACTCTCACATCTACAGGGAGCGTAATGAAAACGCGGACAAGCTTTCGAAAGAGGCAACGAATCATCCTCAAGGAGAATGGTTGATCATTGAACATACACCAGAAAGAATCTACATGTATTTCCATAGGCCATACATAGACAAGGAATTATAGAGGGGGGACAGCCCCTAATCTTCACAACATATTTTTTATTATAAGTACAATTTTTGTAAATGATGTAATTAACATTTTTTTATCATGAACAATCATCACCTCTTGGTGACATTTTGGTTTGTAATCGTTCAGTAACATAGTACACCCCTCAGGGCCTTCTTGTAATTATTTCTGAACTATTTATCAGCTGACTTTGGTCACATTCTTGCATATGCTTAAGGGCATCTACAACATGTAATTTCACCAATTAATGAAATTATGATATTTTCTCCCCACGAAAACTGTCCTGAAAATTAGGAGACAGAGCTCCTCCTTTTTGGGCCCTTACCCTTTGTGCTTATATTCAAATAGTATTTTGCTGGTGTATATGTGACATGCGTCAATTAAACTGTTAAAATATCATTTTCCACCTATGCAAAAAGAAACTTGGGCATATGGTGTAAAGAATGAAAACATGACTGTGCTACGAAAATACTCTGTTTTCGTAGCACAACCTTCATATTAGCTATGAAATACCCCTTGAAGCTCTGTTATCTACACCATTTCCATCTAAGAGTTCATACATGATCAGTTGTCTACCAACAACCTCAAAATTTGGAATTAATCCAACCTTACCTTTAGAAAGCATCCATACGTGCTAAATAATCATCTTCAGCAGTTTCGTAGCACGCTACGAAACTGCTGTGTGATGCTCTTTTTTCAAAATTCCAAGAGGAATGATATGATCAACCAAAAAAAAAACAAAATCACTTATCCTTGTAATGTTCTTCTTCATTGTTTTCCTTCCTTTATATGCCAAAATTCTTTTTGTGTGCCAAAACTATTATAATCTGTCTCCTTCACTACTTCATTTCAACACCCTATTTCATAATTGTTGTAGACCCTTGTCTATATTTTCTTAGTTGGATTTCCATATATTCAATTTTCCTTTTTAACCCCCTGTTTGTAGCACTGAACTAAGCATTAACTTTCTTTACAAATTCGGCCTCTTTGATTGCAAGAACAGTCCAAGTGAAGTATTGATTTTCACTGCTAACTATTTTTGGTTCGAGCACCTTTTTAGCCTACCAGAGAGCCTTCATCCTTTTGAAATTTGACTTTTCAACAGCATGTTGTCTTACTCTTAGTTTTAGTTTAGCAATTTCATTGTTAGCAGCTTTTAACTTTTCTTCCATAACTTCATAACTGGCCTTTTCTGTTTGAGTGGCAGGAACTATGTTTTTGTCTCCTCCAGGTCTTGGAGATGGTAAGTCTATCAACTCCTCTTGAAGAGAAAATGTTTCCTCTATTCTCCCCAATTCAACATTGGATTCCTGCATCTTCTTGGATTGCCTGGTTAAGGGCTTTCTAGGTTTAAAATCAAAAGCTGCAACATCATCTTCAAATTCCAGTTTCTTGGAGGGTTTCACTTTCTTCGACTTCCTTTGATCAAATTTTGTCACATCTACCTGCACTAAAGGGGATTCTATAATGTCAGTGGCCTTTAAGATATCATTTAAATCACCCCTGAAGCTTGAACCTTCTCCTGAGATCATTGTTTTTCCTTTTTTTGTGCAACTTGGCTTCTAGTCAACCTGTTTTAAAGTGGTTTGCTAGTTGACTGCTCTTGTGTCTTTCCCCTAACCTCAGATATATTTTCCTTAGTAGATTTAGGAGTTTCAAGAATGACTGCTGGGATTTTGACTGATGGGGTTTTACTTGCTTTCTCTTTCACTTGCTTCCTAGGCTTTAACTTAATATACCTTTCTACCCTAGACATTGCAGAGTTGTTGGTTTCTACTGATGGAGTTCCTTGAACCCTAGGGCTAGTGTCTGCACCTTGTTTTCCTATTCCAAAGTCACATACAAAAAAAAAATGAAGAACAATCTTTGTTGACCCTTTTGAGCTCATGTAGAACTATCAATTTAATTAGACCATGATGAAACAGGGAGGTCTCACATCCTTGGGATTTTAACTCTACTTTATCTGCCATCTTAGCTATAATTTGAAATAAAAAGTAAGGAAAATCTAGAGAAATCATACCAGTAAAATGTAAAAGGATTTTAAAATGGTATGAATAAACCTTTTGATATCTTCCTTCACAGGTGAAATAACGTTGAATGTTGTAGAGCAGGTTGGTATAACTGTCCTTGATGTAGTCTTTGGGAACTACCTTGGTTAAGTCAGTTTCTGAAAAATGTGGCTTTAGGAACACCTTGCATGGTTCCATGTCAAATCTAAAGTTTTTGAACTATGTATCTTGCCCCTAGGAATTTCTGTCACCAATGTTATGACCTCTAGAGAAACCTACAAATGAAGCATTCCAACCTTTGTACTTAAGCCACTAAAATTGAGTGAAAACTCCTTTGTCACCTCGGTATGCCCTCCCTGCAACTTCTTACAAAACTTCTAGCACCATGCTTTCTTGAAGGCTTCCAAAACTGCTTTGTCTCTGATTAGGACCTCAGTGCTTTCAGGCTTTGTTCTCAAGCAATTCCTAGACCTGTGTCATTTCTTCTCCTCTGTCATCTTTTCTCCTAAATTTCTATGACAAAGCTAGCCTCCTTTGAAACTGAATTGATTAGCTTCACTTGCTAATGGTGGTTAGCCTCGCCTAATGATGAGTGAAGAAAACCTTGGTGACAATAACCAAAGTTTATTGTTCGAAAAAAATTATGTTTCAAGGGTTTGCATGCAAACTAAAATGATAAGACTAGCCAACCACTTTCAAATTTGAAATTATCTTTTGTAATGAACCCTAAATTCCGAGTAATAAGTTGTAGCGGTGGCATGCTTAAGGACTGACTCCTAGTTGACACCTAATAATGAAAATTTTAAGGAAATTCTAACGAATTGATGTTTGACAAGACTATTTTTATGAATCCGCTCTTTCGTAGTGCGTAGGGAAAAGAGCTACAAAAAGTGCAGTGCTTTCATAGCACAAAACAGACAATTTACATTGTCTGTGCTACGAAAGCATTTTGTTTGGGTTAATTCCAAAAATTTTCAAACTGGCTTTAAGCTATGAGTTTCTAACAAGACTGTGGGACTTATGAAACAAATAAAAAGCATGCTAGACTTTATTTGGACATGAAAAATTAAGCCTTAGAGACTCCTAACCTATCAACTTCCCATTGAAACATAGGGTGAATTGACACTTATCTGAGACCATGACTAACAAAATTTAAACCTTTTTTTTTGGTGATAACACCTGCAGACATGGAAACACTCATGACAAGCAATCTATCAGTAGAAAACCAAAATGAACTTGGGAACTGACTTGCAACATACCTGTGTGACTGATCATGAAGGTTACACAATTTCAGTCAGGAGGTTGGGAGGCTGACTACCAAGATTGTGCAAGGAACAATTTGGGCTACTAGGAGGCTAGCTATCTATTGGAACTATGAAATGCACAATCCAGTTTCATTGTTGAATGCTGGAATTGTGCACTGTGTAATCTCAGTTGGCAGTGACTGAAGGCTCAGGCACTGTGCAATTTTCTGGGCCAACAGTCACAACCCCTTAGAAATGCACAAAATATTCCTAGAGGACAATGGCCAAGCATAAATGCACATTTCTAGAGAAGAAAATAGAGCCTTCCTTCCTTGGACTGTGCAATGTTGTCTTAGTGAAGGTAGAGTCCAGGCCAAGGCTGTCCAGACTTGCCAACAAGAAACTGAACATGAGTGTTAGTGTGAATTCATGGTGATACTTGGTGTAAGAATAAGTGAATGATCATGCATGCAAATGGTGAATGATAGATTCAAAAAATGGAACAACATGCATGTGGGTGAGATGAATAACCAATCGACGATCATTCATGAAAAATAGTTTCATGCATGCAACAACAGTGAGATAGCAATGAAAATTGAAATGATGTTAGTACAACTTAGTATGTATAAAAAATATAGCAAGCATTCACTAAAATCAAGTAGACATCGTTCATATGAAGTGAAACACAAAAAGTGATAGAAATGCAACATAAGTTACATAAAGTGGACTTACCCCAATGCAACTGAGCTGAGTGTGCCGACAACTCCTAGATGTGATGTGGGATGTCAGAGCTGCAAGGTTGATGTGAGGAATGAGCTCTGTGACATCAGGTTGATTAGTTTTGATAACATCTAGTTTATGACATGCATGCCACAAATCTAGAGAAAGTGACACTTGGTGGGAGGTTTCTGAAATCATCCTTGCATGTAACCTCCAAATGCTAAAAATAGATCGCTAATACAAGGGATTCCTTTGCATACTGCCTTGGGAGAAGCAGCTCCTGAATGCAAGTAATTTTTGCTCAGTCCCGAAGGGAACCGGTCAATTCAGTTGCACATGTAAGAGGCTTCTCAACTGCTGGGAGAAAATGTGCATTTTTGGTTGGGAGTTGGGCTGGCTCCCTTGGAGATTTGTGCAATTTCTAGGCAGAGCAGCTGACCGCTACCCAGATTTGCCCAAATTCTTGGTTGAGAAGTGTTGTTGGGGAAAATTGCGTAACTTTCAATGTGAGTGTTGACTACCAGAATTGCATAATTCTAGAGCCCAGCAGGCTACCAATCATGATTGCATAATTTATAGAGAGAAGGCTAGTTTCCCTCCAGAATTGGGTAATTTCTTGGGGAAGTTTCTTAGCCTACAGCTGGACCAAGTTCGGGTGATCAACCTATTAGGGGAATGCATCAAGTTGTGAGTGACGGGCTGCCTTAGTGCAAGAAAAACACTGAAGCTTGTGTACTTGATGAAGAAAGACAAGGTGTTTTGAAAATTTGGTAGGGAGGATCCAAAACGAAGCTAAGGAAAAATTTTGGAGGGTTGTTGTAGCCGCTACAATAAGTGGACATCCTCTATAATCCTGGAAAACAAGATCTAGGATGGCTTGGATAAGATGAATCTAAAATTCACAGATCACTGAGACTGCTTTAGTAAACTGAACCCAAAATTGGCAGATCATCAAAGATCCATGGTTTCGGGAAACACTCCTCATATGGATTCATCTGCAACCTCTATTGATTCACCCATGGTTTCTTTAATATTAGGACTCTTTGACAACCAAGGTATGATTTCAAGGTAGACAATTCTTTGAAAAAGTCAAGCTGCACAATGCTATACTTTGTTCTATGGATGCATTCGAAATGGAGCACTAGGATTCAAGAACTAACAGTAACCCTTTGATAAGTTAGGATTTGGTGAATAGAAATGTTTTACCTTACTATTTATATTCATACCAAATAACAAAATAGGGTTTTATGTACATGACTTTACTTTCTTCCCTGACATTTTATTGCTAGTGTCCACTTTTATAGAACACGAGTGATTGAGCTGTCTTGCCTCTAATCTTTTTAGCCTCTACATCACAGGCCTTAGTGGCCTCCTCTGACATATTAAACATTCCAAGCCAAACCATAGTGCCCTTTCTTGTATCTTGAATCTTCGCAACCCATTTTCCCCTTTGACGCTGCCTAATACCTTTGTACAAATTTGTCCTCTTCCTTCTGGTGGTTTTGCTTGAGGACATCTCAAAATCCTTCAGAGGAGGAATCATGAAATCCTTCAAAGGGGGAATTGCCTCATTTTCAGCACCTTCAAAACCCAACCAGAATCGAAAAAAAAAAAAAACCCCAGGAAGTAATAGTAATTTCATAAATGCAAAGAGCTCGATAATAGTCACAACTCACTCGAAGAAACTTCATGCTTGCAGTTGAAAATATTCTTGTTGGGCTCAAGTTTTTGCTTATATTCATCATCGAAGTTGCCTGATTTATTGAAGGGTTCCAAACAAGTCATTGAAGCTCCACCATTCATGGACAAGTCAACAATTGTATCCAAATCCCGCAGAGTTACAAGCCTAGATTGGTTGAGAGAAATGAAAGTTGGTTCACCTCCACACATCTTTCTATTTTACAAATAGAAGTTGTTGCCACCAAAAAATGCAAAGCAACAACCTGATCAAGAAAATACTGATTAGTCATAATGAAATATGGGCTCACAATACCATGGGCCAATACCATGGCTTATCAATACCACATGCCCAAAAACCATTTCTCATTTCACAATCAAAATATTTTATTAGAATTTAATTTTATAAGATTTTTTAATTAAATCTAAAAGCAAAAATATTATAATTACTTTTGAGATATATTTAACTGTCTATCACAATCAAATATATAAAACATAAACAGTAGAATTAAGATCGATTTTACCATATAGATTAAAATAATAAACTTAATATTTATAAAATACCAAGATTTTTAACCATGCATATTCACCCCCACTTTACTATGGAATTTATTAACTTGTAATTTTATTTTTTTTACAATACCATGGGTCAATACCATGACTCATCAATATCATATACCCGAAAGACATTTCTCATT
>APFE030316049.1:0-13039 GCA_000404065.3 Pinus taeda | reverse complement strand
TATATATATATATATATATATACTAAAAGGAGGTCAAGAGCAATGCTATCTAAGAAAAGCAAAAGAGAACTTGTTATGGCACAGAATATTAGGGCATCTAAGCTTTTCTCAAATAATAAAAACATTAAGCTCAAGGCAGTTCGTGATCTTCGAGATATCATCATCTGAGTAAATACCATCTACAGACCATGTCAATTTGGTAAGGAAACTAGAGTTCAATTCAATGCCAAGGAAGGATAAGAAAATAAGTCTATTGAACTCATTCATACTGACTTGTGTGGGCAAACAAGGAAAAAGTCACCTCGTGGAGAAGAATACTACTTCTTATTCATTGATGATTTCTCTACAATGTGATGGATTAGTTTACTAAAGCATAAAGATGAAGCATTTAAAAAGTTTAAAGTTTTCAAAGCTTTAGTTGAAAATGATTTAGATCTAAAAAAATGTGTCTCAGATTTGATTGGGGAGGATAATTCATATCATATGATTTTTTTGAATTTTGTGAACAATATGGAATAAAAAGACAATTATCTGTTGCCAGAAATCCTGAACAAAATGGTGTGGTGGAAAGAATGAATAGAACATTTCAACAAATGGCTCGAGTTATACTTGATGAATCTGGAACTCCTGACATATTCTGGGGTGAAGTTGCTCATATTGTAGTAAATATTCTCAACAAAGATCATGTTCATGTAAATGGTGATCAAACTTGCTATGAAATATTGTATGGTAAGCCTCCTACTGTAAAACACTTCAAAGTTTTTGGAAGAAAATGTTTCATCAAAAAGACTAATGAAGAAATTGGTAAGTTTGAACCCAAAGCAGACGAAGGAATACTTATATTTTATTCATCTAGAAGTAAATGATACAAATGTTATAATAAGAGACTTCGAAAAAGTGTTGAATCCATTGATTTTGTAATCGATGAAGCATGCAAAAATCTAGAATAGGTGAAATTAACAAAGGAAGATGATAATGATGAAGACGGTGAATGATTTCCTATATCAAATCGAAACGATGTAGAGGAAGAAACTAATGAAGCATTAGAAGAAGATACAATTGATAGGGAAAATGCTCCATCCAGGTAGGTTCAAAAGAATCATCCACAATCTCAAGTTCTAGGAGAAAAAGGGTATGGAGTATAGACAAGAAGAACTCTTGTAGGAGTTTCTAGTTATCTAGCATTACTATCCTCCATAGAACCACATAATATTAATGAAACTAGCAAAGATCAATGTTGGGTTAAGGCCATGGATGAAGAACTTGACCAAATTGAAAAGAATGATACTTGGGAATTAGTTCCTAGACCTTATGATAAACATGTTATAGGAACAAAATGGATATTCAAGAATAAGCTAAATGAAAATGGAGAGGTTATTATATACAAAGCAAGACTTGTGTGTAAAGGGTATGCTGAACAAGAAGGTATAGACTTTGAAGAAAATTTTGAACCTGCTGCCAGACTTGAATCCAAAAGAATGTTTCTTTCTCTTTCAAGTTTTCGAAAATTCAAAGTGTATCAAATGGATGTAAAATCTGCATTTCTTAATCGAGATTTAGAAGAAGTTTATATTGACCAACCAAAGGGATTCATTCTAGGAAATGATGCAAAGCTTGTATGAAAGTTCAAGAGGGATCTATATGGATTGAAACAAGCTCCAAGGGCTTGGTATTATCGTCTTGACAAATATCTTCAACAATACGGTTTCATCAAAGGATCTGCAGACAACAACATATATACAAAAATTGAGAATGATAAACTGTTAATTTTTGTTGTTTATGTTGATGATATCATCTTTGGCAGCAATGAAGAATCTATGAGTCAGAACTTTGCTTTTGTAATTCAAAAAGAATTTGAAATGTCCTCACTTGGTGAACTAACTTATTTTCTTCGTCTAAAAGGACAATAAACAAGAGATGACATTTTTCTTTCACAAACTAAATATCTCAAGCAGTGATCTGAAATGGGGAGCTAAAGGCTTCTTGTTAGCTTACAAGAACCTCTCCCATTCCAAATCTTATATATTCCCAAGATCTATTCTTATGATTGATAATTTGCAGAAATAAGCACTTGAAATAGGTGTATGATTGTGTTTTCCTTTGACTACTTAATTGCCTTAAGTTTATTTTCTTAGACTGATATGCAACATATAACAGTGAAACAGTGAAGCAAATAAACATCATACACATAAGACAACAAGTTTAATTAGGAGGTTACCCTGATATCTGGGGCTATGTCTCCTTGAGCTCTAATCAACTCGATTAGGCTCTTTGGGATTACGGTAATGCTTCTTTTACAAGTTCCACACTTAACTCCATTGGTTTACATCTGTACCTATGGGTTTAGAATACCATCTTATCCCGCTAGCTATCTATACTCTACATATAGATCTAGGCTTCTCTAGACTAGATTCCTTTGATCAACGCTCTGGGCTATTTTAAGCTTCTGGCCTGCACAAAATCCCTCGGAATTATTTGAATATCTATGGAATTCCTTCTTCTATCTTCAGCACACATCAAACACCAACAACAACTTGACCATTTGATCTCTTTGTTGTTCTGAACTTCATTATAGCCCATGGCTCTTAGAATTCTATTTTGAGCTCTCTGGCTTTGTGGCCCTGCCTCCAACCTCTAGTGGCTCTTTTTTGGTCTTCCCAACCTCCGGTGGCTCTCTACAAGTCCTCGGCTTTGGGGTCTTGGCTCTGGGCTCTTGGCTTTTGGCTCTTGGCTCTCAGCTCTTGCACTCACTCTGGCTCTCCACTCTGGCTCTCGCTCTGGCTCTCAGCTCTGGCTCTAGCTCTGGCTCTTGACTCTGGCTCTCACTATCCCTCTGGCTCTCGGCTCTAGATCTGGCTCTTGGTTCTTTGCCCGGCTATGAGCTCCCTGATGGGAAAATTGATTTCTCTAGGGAAAACTTTTGAAGGGAGACCAGCTTCTTCACTTGGATCTTTGGCCTTTGAATAATCCTCTGACTCTACAGCTTCCATCCGTTCATTGTCCGTTCTGCTTTGTGCAATCATTCCTCTACGGCTCTCAGGCTTTTTCTACTCCTTGTCTCTTCGACTAGCCCTTTGGCTCTTTGGCTCTGTGGCTCTAGGTCTAGCCCTCTGGCTCTGTGCTTTGTGGCTCTACATCTAGCGCTTTGGCTCTGTGGCTCTATGGCTTTGCGTCTTACATAACACATTCCTATTACAATGCATCATTGTTACAGAAATGCCTGCTTATAGCGCGGTACAAATGATTCCAGAATAAGGACAATTTACAAAGGAATCGACGGCCTTTCTTCGGATGAAATCTTGAAAACGACCATACTTGTAATACATAGAGTTATTTGGATTTACACAAGAAAACATGAGCGAAACGACTTACATCGAAACTCAAATAATATCAAGTCACATCTATAATGCCTTTCGTGTTTGTGCTTTATCACATATCGCATTGGCATGGCTCCTTTGTGTTGCGATCTGATCATGGATTGCCGATCACCGATCATAGATCACAAGTTGCATGTGCATTGGCCCTTGTATCAAGGATTCACCAATCGCTAATCACCAATCGCCAATCATGCTATACAATCGCATTTCAGTGTTGTTGCATATCGGCGCCATCGCATCAATGTATCGCATTGTCAACGGCCCTTTGTATTGGTTCCTCAATCACCGATGGTTGATATCGTCGATCGTCGATATCACATGTCACAAATGCCGTAGGTCTTGGTCCCTTCTCCTTTGGGTTTTGTGCGATGTGATATTGTGATGAGATAATCACAATCGCATATAGTTGCGTCCTTCAACTTGCTATCCACTCCTTTGCTTTTCTCCGATGCGATTACCTTAGAGGGACTTAAGTCAATTTTTATAAGGAAATGCCTCCTTTTTAAAGGACATTGGGCCAACTTCCTTCTGCAATAACTCCTTCATCTGGAGTCCATTCTAGTCCATTCAAATTGCAGTAGATTTAGATTAAAAGTATCTACGCAATGAGACTATTCCCAGGAGCATCCTTTGAATTTAATTTTTGAGTAAAAGTCATTTAGGATCATTTTCTGATCATGCCTCCCCACTAGAAATATTTTGGACCCCAAAAGATTGATATACTGATTTATACAGTAGATGAGAGTAACAACACCCTCTTCTTTTAGCCTTAATACACTTGCCTTGCATAGCTAGTTCCTTTGAGCTAAAACTTGAATATAGTCAACACCTTCCTTCCTGGATGTGCTTGTCTTTCAGTTAAGAACTGTCTTCCTACTTGTCTTCATGCAAAACTCCTACTGAGAAGGTTACAATATGTAGTTTGAACCTTTCTTCCTGGATCATTGATCCAAGGTGGCTCAAAAAAATGTGAAGTTACATCTTCTTCACAAAAATTTACATTTGTATCTATGTGACATATTGTTAACAACAACTGTTAACACCGACAGAATTACAGACAAAAACTGGATGGCCTAAACTCTTGCTTCAACAAAATAAATAGATTTTGACATCTTGTGAATTTCCTCCATGTCTTACATCTACATACAAATGATTGACTAAATTTCAAGCCGACAAAACATGCCCTTAACATAATTGACCCTTCAAGTCAAGCATGTAGAAAAAGAACTTTAGGATTCCTTTTCAAATATGAAACACTTCAGCATTATCTCCATCTTGGAGACCAAATCAACTTTTCCCAAGTCAATATTTCATGACATGCATATTGACAACAAAGTAATCAACCCTTCAAGTTAATCACACATACATGTTCAAATGCAAGGAAATTATCAACATCCCTGTGTTCATGCACATCATTCTTATGCATGTATTTTATCCTTCAACTTTTGCTTAAGTACACTGTACCTTCAAAGGTGAAATGAACATAATGTTGTAGCAATAAAGTGATTCTCCTACTCAAATTCTCCATTCACCTTCTTGGTAAAACCATGCAACTTGCATTCCATTAACAAAGAAATGCATTCTACTGATTTGATGCATTTTCAAAAGACATGCAACCTTAATTGGATAAGAATTCTAACCGTTTCTTACCTATCCATTTCAAAGGTCCTTCCTTTTTCTGCACATCAACATCAACATGTGAATCTTCTTGAAACAAATCATTCATGGAATCTTTCATTCCATTCCTGCCATTCTCTCTTTCCACCCTCTTCAAGTTTTGTTGAAGCATTGTTGGATTCAGAGTCCAACATTTTGCAACAATATGTCCTTGCTTATGGCAGTAAGTGCAACACATGTGCATATTCTTGATATCATGATTTGCCTTTTCCAATGGACCTTTGGCTTCTTTCTTCTTTTCCTTCTAAAGTTTCCTACATATGGCCATCCTTTTCCAACAACTAGAAAAATTATGGTTATCCAAACCACAAAAGGAACATGCAATTCTTTTCCAATGCTTATATGGAAATTTATCATGTTGAACATAATAAAATAGAATATGATTAGAACCAAATTTATACCTTTCTTTTTCACCTTTATTACCTTCATGAGGAGGTGAATCAAATGAAGAAGTGGCTCCCTTTGGAACACCATCAATATCTTCAAGGCTTTCAGAGTTTCCACAACTCTTTGGTTCAAGTGTGTGCTTATGAACACCTTCTTCCTGCAAATGATGTTTCAATCTATTGCATTCCCCATGAATACAATCTTTACACTCTTGAAGTAAAAGACCTAAAATGAAACTCCTTCTTGGAATTGTTTCAATTGTCTTCATGGCAGCTTTGGAACTTTCTCCATAAGATTGTCCATAGCCAAGACCCAAATAATTAGGCCTTTCCTCAACCATTATTGGCTCAACAATACCCTGTGCATATTTTCCTAATCCTTTTCCTTCATACCCCATTTTGGACATTAACTTGGACCCTATGCTTCTGGTATGTTTTTCAAAAGAACCAATTTAAACATTCTTAGAGGAAATCGAAGACAAACTGGAATTATTTACCTCTTCTTCAAGATGATACTTGACTAAGGCTTCTTTCACAACAAAGAGCTATGTCTCCAACTCATGCATTCTTTCCAGGTTCATATTTGCAATATGAAGTTGGCCTTTCACTTCCTACAATTTGTTAGAAAGCAATTGTTGCTCGTCCTTCATGGAATTCAACTGCTCTCGAAGTCCAACACAAATTTCTCTCACCATGTCCATCATGATGAACAAGTCTTGCTTCATGTCTTTATCATAGAATCTTGTGATGAAGGAGGATTTTGAGGACTCACTTGTAGAAGTTGTCATTATCAAAATGAACAAAAAACTTCTGACAAGATTAACAAAGAGCATATTCAAGCAACCTTTTGCAACAAACCTCTTGTGCTTCTAGGATTTCTTTGAGGTCCTTTGGGATAAGAATAATGCCTTCATCTCTTCTTCCTTCTTGTCCTCCCATGGGCTTAGCTATTAATAGCTTTCCCTTCACCTCTACAAACTCAAACAATAGTCAGTTTACAAACAATCAAACAATCAATCCTTGACTGTTTAAACACCTTTCAAGTTAAACAAGAACATATATTGCTCTGTCAATCAAGCATCATGATCTGATACCACTTGCATCATGATACCATCTGCTTCATGATACCACGTGCTCCATGATACCACCTGCTCTGGTATAACTTGGGCTCTAATACCACCTTCTTTGAAGGTGGAGTTAATCAACCTGGCACTCTAATACCACTTGATCTGAAATGGGGACCTAAAGGCTTCTTGTCAACTTACAAGAACCTCTCCCACTCCAAAGCGTATATATTCCGAAGGTCTATGCTTATGATTGATAATTTGCAGAAATAAGCACTTGAAATAGGTGTATGCTTTTGTTTTCCTTTGACTACTTAATTTCCTTAAGTTTATTTGCTTAAACTGATATGCAACATATAACAGTGAAACAATGCAGCAAATAAGCATCATACGCATAAGACAACAAGTCTAATTAGGAGTGCACCTTGATATTGGGGGCTACATATCCTTGAGCTCTAATCAACTTGATTAGGCTCTTTCGGATTAAGGTAATACTTCTTTTACAAGTTGCACACTTAATTCCATTGGTTTACATCTACACCTATGGGTTTAGAATACCATCTTATCCTGCTGGTTGTCCATACTCTGTAGACAAATCTAGGCTTCTCTGGACTAGATTCCTTCAATCAATGCTCCGGGCTATCTTCAGCTCCTGGCGTGCACCAAATCCCTCAGAATTGTTTTACTGTCTCTGGAATTCCTTCTTTTGTCTTCAACACACATTAGACACCAACAACAACTTGATCATTTGATCTCTTTGCTATTCTCAACTTCATTACATCCCATGGCTCTTAGAAGTTTGTTTTGAGCTCTCTAGCTCTACGGCTCTGCCTCAAACCTTTGGCGGTTATGACTCTATCAAGCCTTGAATCTTTGGTGGCTCTTTCAACATCCTCCCAACCTCTGGTGGCTCTCTACAAATCCTCGGCTCTGGGCTCTTGGCTCTTGGCTCTTGGCTTTTGCCTCTTGGCTCTTGGTTCTAGATCTAGCTCTGGCTCTCGGCTCCGACTCTCGATCTGGCTCTCACTCTGGTTCTCGACTCTAGCTCTTACTCTAGCTCTCACTCTTAGCTCTTTGCCCACCCATGAGCTCCCTGAAGGGAAACTTGCTCTCTCCAGGGAAAACTTTTGAAGGGAGACCAGCTTCTTTGCTTGGCTCTCTGGCCTTTGAAGAATCCTTAGACTCTATGGCTCCCATCCATTCTTTGTCTGTTCCGCTCTTTGCAATCATTCCTCTATGGCTCTAAGGATTTTTCTGCTCCTTGTCTCTTTAACTAGCCCTCTGGCTCATTGGCTTGGTGTCTTTGCATCTAGCCCTCTGTCTCTCTAGCTCTATGGCTCTACATCTATCCCTATGGCTCTGTGGCTCTGCATCTTACATAACGTATTCATGTTACAATGCATCATTTTTACAGAAACGCCCGCTTATAGTGTGGCACAAATTATTCCAAAACAGGGACAATTTACAAAGGAATCGACGGCCTTTCTTCATACAAAATCTCGAAAATTACCATAGTTCCAATACACAAAGGTATTCGAATTTAGACACGAAAACATGAGTGAAACGACTTACATCTGAACTCAAATAATATCAAGTCACATCTATAATCCATTTCGGGACCACGTTTTATCGCATTTCGCATTGGCATGGCTCCTTTGTGTTGCGATCCGATCGTCGATCGCATATAGCAAGTCGCATTTGCATTGGCCCTTGTATCGAGGATTCACCGATCGCCAATCGTGCTATTGTAATCGCATGTTGGCGCAGTCACATATCGGTGCCATCACATCGGCGTATCGCATTGTCAACGACCCTTTGTATTGGTTCCCCAATCGTCGATCACCGATATCACATGTCACAAATGCCATAGGTCTTGGGCCCTTCTCCTTTGGGTTTTGTGCGATGCGATAATCGCAATTGCATATCACTGTGTCCTTCAGCTTGTTGTCTGGTCCTTTTCTTTTCTCTGATGTGATTTCCTTAGTGGGCCTTAAGTCCATTTTTATAAGGAAGTGCCTCCTTTTTAAGGGACATTGGGCCAACTTCTTTTTGCAATAACTCCTTCATCCAGAGTCCATTCTGGTCCATTCAAATTGCAGTAGATTTAGATTGAAAATATCTATGTAATGAGACTATTCCCAGGAGCATCCTTTGAATTTGATTTTTGAGTAAAAGTCATCTAGGATCATTTTTTGGTCAAGCAAATTCTAAAGAAGTATGGAATGGAAGATTCTAAACTAGCATGTACCCCAATGGTAATAGGATGTAGTCTCAATTCTAATGATGAATCTGCTACAGTGAATGAACCAACGTATAGATATATGATTGGAAGTCTACTTTATCTAACAGGTACCAGACTAGATATCATGCATGTATTAGGAATTGTTGGAAGGTTCCAAGCCAATCCAAAGGAGTCACATCTTCAGGCTATAAAAATAATATTAAAATATCTTCAAGGAACTAAAGACTTTGGTCTATGGTATCCTAAAGATACATATCTCACTCTTCATGCATATACAAATGTGGATAGGGTAGGAAATTTCGATGATCGTAAAAGCACTAGTGGAGGTGCATTCTATATGGGATCAATGATATTGTCTTGATTTAACAAGAAACTAAGTTTGATTTCCTTATCTACAACTAAAGAAAAATATGTGGCTACTGCATCTTGCTACACACAACTACTTTGGATGATGCAAACATTGCAAGATATTCAAATCACATGTTCTCCACCCATCTCCATTCTATGTCATAATACAAGTGCCATTAGTATTTTGAAAAATCCATTCATGCACTCCAAGACCAAGCACATACCCGTTAAGTACCACTTTCTATGAGAACAAGTGCTTGAACAAAAGGTTAAGTTCGAGTATGTTCCCTTCAAAGAACAAGTTTCTAATATATTTACAAAACCCCTTACCAAAGATACTTTTGAATATGTCAAACAAAAGTTGGAAGTAGTTTTTGCATCAGCCTGCTGTTAAATCTAGTTTTCAGAGGAATGTTGTTGGCATTATGATACATATGTTGTACTTGATGGTAACCCACTCATCTCAGATGATAAATTATAGTACAGAAAAGTTCACAGAATTTTATGCAGAGAAAAGTTTATTTCATGTGGAGAATAGTTCACGGAATTTTATGCAAATAAAAGTTTATAAAAGTTTATTTCATGTGGAGAAAAGTTCACGTAATTTTATGCAGAGAAAGGTTTATTTCATGTGGAGAAACTTTCACGGAATTTCATGTAGAGAAAAGTTTATTTCATGTGGAGAAAAGTTCACAGACTTTCATGGTTGGTTCATGGTATTAGTCCGACAGTTTTTGATCCTATGGTTTTGGTCCGTGGTATTGCATCCAAAAGTGTTGACCCCAAGTATTGGGTTCATGCTATTGTGTTATTATGGTTTTGGCCCGTGGTATTGGTCCATGATTTGAGGAAGAGCTTGCCTATATAAAGCAAAGGAGATCATTTCGCTTGTGTATGCTTTTGGGTTGAATATCTTAAGATCTGAAATATTGGGTTATTTTTTCAAAAGCTCGATCTATATGAAAGTGAAGTGGAAAGCGAATCTGTGAAGGGTGATATCTCGAGCGCTGCAGCTGCAGAAGTGCAGAGGCGCCAAAGAAGGCACCACAGAAGGCGCAGTGCGAAGGCGCCACAGAAGGCGCAGTGCGGAGACGCCATAGAGGTGCCATAACAGGCGCAGTGCGGAGATGCCACAAAGGCGCCACAGAAGGCGCGTTGCGGAGGTGCCACAGAAGGCGCAGTGCGAAGGCGCCACAGAAGGCGCAGTGCGGAGACGCCACAGAGGCGCCACAGAAGGCGCAGTGCGGAGACTCCACAGAAGGTGCAGTGCGGAGACGCCACAGAGGTGCCACAGAAGGCGCAGTGTGGAGGCGCACAGAAGGTGCAGTGTGAAGGCACCACAGAAGGCGCAGTGCGGAGATGCCACAGAGGCGCCATAGAAGGCGCAGTGTGGAGACGCCACAGGGGCACCACAGAAGGCGCAGTGCGGAGGTGCCACAGAAGGCGCAGTGTGAAGGTGCCACAGAAGGCACAGTGCGGAGACGCCACAGAGGCGCCACAGAAGGCGCAGTGTGGAGACGTCACAGAGGCGCCACAGAAGGCGCAGTTGTGGAGGTGCGCGACGCTACAAAAGGCGCAGCTGCAGAGGTGCGCGACGCCACAGAAGGTGAAGTGCGTAGCGATGCAAGCCAGAGAAAAGGAAATTTCATATCTGTCTTAAGATCTTTTGTTGACTGATTTTTTTGTTGATAAGGTGTTCTGGGTTTAGTTTACTGTTATTGTGGATCTGGTTATCTGGGTGACTTACTGGTACTTGATGATCATTTGATATTTATGGATCCAGTTTGAAAATTTATGAAAAGTGGTCCTTGAAATAAAAGAAGTAGGGGGGTTGTAGCTCCCTTCCAGGGGAGACTGGAAAACGAGAGAGAGTTGTAGCTCTCTGCAGGTTGCAGCTTGCGTACTGTTATAGGACTGCACCAGTACAAGACCATTGTAAAAGGAGTTTCTAATTTGAAAGAAGATAGAGACATATTGCAGCAGGTGGTTTTCACCCACATTGGGTTTCCACCTTATATCTGGTGTTCTTTGATGTGACTGTCTGTTTTTCTTGCTCATTATTTTATGGTACTGATATGCAAAAATAATTCAAAGTGTAAATAAGGAAAATTTGTTAAAAGAACTAGATAATACTGATTCACCCCCCCTCTCATTATTATTTTCAACAATTGGTATCAGAGCAGGTCCTTCTGAAGAAGCTTGATCGCTTGAAGGAAGATCTTTCATAATGAGCAACTACGAGAGGGAAGCATCTATCAGGCCACCGATTTTTGATGGGACAAACTTCAATTATTGGAAGGTAAGAGTTACTGCATATCTTCAATCTCTTGGTACGGATGTTTGGGATATCATAGAGACAAGATACACTTTTCCTTCATCTACTCCTAGAGATGCGGTCGAAAAGAAGAAACATGAAACAAATGCTAAAGCAATCAATACTTTGCTGGGATGCTTATCTCAAACAGAGTTTGTGAAGGTTATGCAATATAAATCAGCAAAAGAAATATGGGACAAGATTGTCTTGAGCTACGAAGGAGATGAACAGGTAAAGCGTGCTAAACTTCAAACTCTCAGGGTTCAGTATGAGAATCTCAGGATGTATAATGATGAAAGTGTGGCTAACTACTTTCTTCGGGTAGATGAGATTGTTAATTGCATGAAAAATTTGGGTGAAGAAATAAAAGAGGCTATTGTGGTTGAAAAGGTTCTAAGGTCATTGTCCCCCAAATTTGAATCTAAAGTATCTGCAATTGAAGAAAAGGAAAATATACGAATTCTTACTATGTCTCAGCTACATGGAATTCTAACTGCTTATGAAATGAGAAAGGGAGGTCCATCAGATAGAAGAGAAGCTGCTCATGAAGCAAGTCACGTACCAAAAGAAGAAGAAGAAGAATCAAATTTTGTCAGAAATCTTCAAAGGGGTTTTGGAAGGTTCAGAGGTAAGTTACCTTTTAAATGCTTTGCTTGTGGAAGAGTAGGTCATTATGCTGCAAAATGTCCTTATAAGGATAAAGGAAAGGAACCTGTTAGATGGAACAAGAAACAAGGTGCAAATAAGAAAAGCTACTACACTCATGAAGATAGTGATGGTCTATCAAATAGTGATGAAGATGAACAAGGTAATGAATATAAACTATTAATGGCATTCGAAGATGATGATTATATGGATGCTATAGATGTGGATAACCTTTTGAAGAAATTACTAGACTCAAGAGATGTATAGAAGAAAAGAATATGATCATTGATACTCTACAATTTCAAATTGATGAAAAGGAAAAACATTTGAAAAGTTAGAAGGTGAAATTGTTGCTCTTAAAAAAGAGATTGAGAAAACAAAAGCTATTAATCTTAAGTTTGTCAAAAGGATCTGAAACTTCTGGATGAGACTTATCATGGTAACAACGTTCTTTCTAAACAAGACAGGTCTGGGCTATAATGGAGAACTTCTCAGCATCCACTTTCTAAAAAGTTTAATCTTTGATGTAGCAAAAAGGTAATGAGCAAACAGCACAATGGGAGAAACTATTAGGATAAAAGCAGGGGACAAATGGCAAACAAAGACTATCAGGGAAATTTGTTTTAAGAAGTGGACAAAAGCTACAACCAGCCACAAGTAAAATCTTCTCAATTTGGTTCAAGAATAGATGACAAGAGAAATTACAATCAATTGGCTGGTAGATTCGATAAACGCAGAAGTTTCTTCAATGGACAATGCTTTTCTTGCCATAACTTTGGTCACAAAGCAGCTCAATGTGTTGCATATAAAACAATCATGACTAGAGAAGCTCAAAAACAGAGTATGACTGGGATTTCAAAAAGGACCTATAACAATTTTTCAGCTCTTGAAAATGAAGTTGAATGTTCTATTTGCAATAACTTTGGTCATGGAGATTCTGAATGCAGGAGCAAGTTACAGCAGAAAAAGGAACAATGTTCTATTTG
>APFE030316036.1:26131-41193 GCA_000404065.3 Pinus taeda | reverse complement strand
TTTTGAGGGAGAGGGGCATGTTGGGTCCCTATAATACTAGTGATTACCCCATTACTATTGTAATTGTACCCTTATTAATATTGTTGTGCCCCTATTATCCCCATATTGTTATTACTGTGCCCCATAGAATCCCTCTATTGTTTATTTTGTGGCTTTATATTATTATTGTTAGGTTGGCTGGGTTATATTGTGACTCCTTAGACTCCTATATATAGAAAGGAGGTTTTGTCATTTGAATCATCCAAGAATTGTTCATTTATGTAATGTAAAGGAGGTTGTCCCCTTGAAGAGGCTGAATTCTAAGTTGTTGATCTATCTTTTCTATCTTTTCTTGAGCTGGTTTCATAACACAGGCTCCACACCCAACAATCTCCCACTTGGAGACTGATTATAGCAACTCCACCGTTGCTTCATTTGTTGGACAACGATTTCACTTTGGACCTGGTTGTTTCTCATCTTCATAATCGTACTTGAATACCAAATGAAATTGAGCAGAATCTCAGCTTCTCCCTGGTTACAACTTTTGTTAACATATATGTAGGATTCTAGCTAGTGTATATCTTTTCCAGCTTCAACAGTCCATCTTCCAACACTGACCGTATGAAATTGTACTTGAGTTGTATATGTTTAGTCTTGGAATGAAATGCAGATTTATTTGCAAGATGAATGGCACTCTGGTTTTCACTGTATAACATGCCCAACTCCTGCTTCTTACCCAATTCATCCAAAAACCTTTGTAACCAAATCATTTATTTACTAGCCTCTTTAGCAGCAACATACTCTACTTCCGTTGTTGAGAGTGCAACAACACTTTGTAATTTTGAAACGCAACTGACAGTTGTTCCACTTACAGTAAACACATACCCTGTGGTGCTCCTCATGTTATCTCTATCACCTATCATATCTACATCAACATATCCCTGTAAAGCAATGTTTGAACCACCAAAGCATAATGCTCTATATGTGGTAGCTCTAAAATAGCTGAGAATCAACTTCACTGCCATCCAATGTTCTTTTCTTGGATTTTTCATGTACCTTCTTACAACTCCCAATGCATGTGCAATATGAGGCCATGTGCACACCATTGCACACATTAAGCTTCCAACTACTAATGCATATGGAAATTTAGACATATAATCCATCTCTTCCTGAGTCTCGGGACACATCTCCTTACTTATTTTGAAATGGCTAGCCAAAGGTGTAGTAATTGGTTTTTCGTTCTTCATATTAAATCTTTCCAACACCTTTTGTATGTACTCACTCTGAGACAATGTTAATTTGCGATTTTTCTTCTCTCTAGTCATTCTCATACCAAGGATTTGTTTTGCAGCACCCAAATCCTTCATTGCAAATTAATTTTCCAATTTTCCTTGGAGAACATTTATTTCCTGCATGTTAGGCCCTGCAACAAGCATGTCAGCTACGTACAATAATAATATAATATAGTTGCCATCATTTTTCCTTTTGAGATAAACACAATTATCAGAGTGACATCTAGTATAACCTTGTCGAGACATAAACCTGCCATATTTTAAATACCACTGCCTTGGGGCCTATTTTAAGCCATATAAGCTCTTCTTCAACCTGCACGCTAGTTTCTCCTTCCCTTGACCTCATGTCCTTGGCATATAGATCTCTTCCTCCAAATCCCCATGGAGAAAGGTTGTCTTTACATCTAGCTGCTCAAGATGCAAATCTTCTACTGCTACTAGACTTAAAATAGTTCTGATTAAAGTCATTTTAACAACAGGAGAAAATATTTCATCAAAGTCTATACCTTTCTTCTGTGCAAACCCCTTCACCACAATTCTAGCATTATACCCTTTTCTACCTCCAGCTTTTTCCTTCAACCTATAAACCCATTTATTCTGCAATGTTGTTTTACCCATAGGAAACTTGACTGAGTCCCAAGTCTGGTTATGTACCAAGGAGTCCATCTGTTCTTTCAATGCTAGCTGCCACTTCTTCCCGGTTTCTACCTGACTTGCTTCTTCATAACAGGGGTAATTTTAGGGGCGAATAATCGCCCAAAGGCGAAATTTAAGACTTTTTATATTTTAATGGGGCGAATTTTTAATTAAAATAATAAAAAAAAATTATATAATTAGCCCTCATTTTATTTAAAAATTAATTTATTTTTTTATTTTCACCCAGGGCAGATACCCTAACTGAAATCGGATTTTCTTAAAATCACCCCATTTTGATATTTACGAAATCGGATTTTCTTAAAATCGCCCCATTTTGATATTTTCTCCTGGTTTTTGGAGATCAAAATTGTGATTTCTGATTTACTGTTTGGTTTTTTCTGGTTTGGTAGTGAAATTGTGAAGATCGATTTGGTCTTGGAAGGTTAAATTTGTTTTGAAATGGAGGGCGGCTCCCTGTTTTCACGGATTCAGCCCACTGTTTTCATGAATTCCGGATTCATGGTGTATATGGCTCCAGGCTCCATGTTTTCATGAATTCATCATGTATAAAATTGTTTTGAAATAGGTTTTTTGATCGTAGTTCACCAATCTTAATTTTCTATTTAACAGCAGCAATTTCGGTGCGATATTCTTGCATTTTCAATCCACTTATTCTTCTCTTGTTTTGGTATCCATGGTTTCTTGGATTTGAATGGCTCATGCCACTGCAGCAGCAACAACAGTCGGTACTTTTGTTGGCTGAGCGCGAGAAATTAAGCCCCTTTATGTGGGTCCTGACCATCTGTAGCCGGATTTTGAATCAGGGTAAGTTGGCTTCATATTTCTTGTTTTTCTTTAAGTTTGAAGTACAGGAGAAGATAGTTCAGATTATCAGTTGTTCTAGAAGGCCAAATTAGGTGGATTCATGCCTCCAGCCATTCATCATCACTAATTATTCACTCTGGTTGACTTTTGTCCATTCTTGAAAGGCCTTGTGGAAATCACAATTTGATCACCTTCCTGTTCTCTGGAGGATCGCTAGTGTGAATAGATACGACTCACCCACCAATATCTTTGTCATTGCTTCTGTGCAGACTACGGGGACAGAATTAAGGATTATCCATAAATATTTCTTCCAGCATTTGCTCTTGTTTAGCTAGTGGAGAAAATAAATTTTACTAATCTCTGTTTGCACCGTCAATTTTTACTCGGTTCTCATCTCTGCTTGCACTGTAATTCTCTTGGGTTTGTCCAATAAACTCCCCCGCTGACCTCTGCTTGTGTTATGCTTTTCTGGATGTCATTATTCTCTATTTTGTGAATGATAGGATCCGTTGTACCACTTGCAATTTCAGGGTTGTGAGTGTAACGAACATCCTCCTACACAGACCAAAGATCCGGAAAGCAAGAAGCAACGAGCTTTGAAATATATTCACTAATGACCATGAGATATAAGAAGGGAGATGGCCATGGATGTCTTCTTCATTTCTGTTATATACTGTCAATTTCCAGTAAAGTCAGTTACTTCTCGCTTGGTTTCTAACAAAATGACGAACGGTTTAGTGTAAGGCCAAATTAGGTGGATTCATGCCTCTTGCAGTTGGAACAGGGGTGTTCCGTTGGTTTTGAAGCACATATAAGTTATACCCCAAGATGCACGCGCGTTCACAGTATTCCCTTTCTCCCCATCTTGATGCTATGTTTAATGGAATTTGATATTGTTTTTATGTTGAGCTTGAACAACACCATAGGTTTAGTGATTCATATTTGGAAAAAAGTATGAAAGGTATACCCAAAATTATCCTAGCAAATCTAGGTCCAACATGTATGGTGTTCTGGGATATAAAAACGAACACGAATTCATTCTTTTATTTTTTAAACAAGAACAATTTATGTTTATATTACGAAAGATAGTTTACATACTGTGAAGTCTTGTTTAGAGGCAATACATACTTAGCGTGATACTTAGCTACATAAACAGTTGCATTGAAACTAACTTACTGAGATAGTCATCCTTATAGTTTGTAATTTCTCAATACTTCTTTGCCATGATTGACAAAACTATTCGCCACTTGTTAATATGTCGAAGTATATCTTTGTCTGCCTTACAGGAACCCCCAACAGGGTATCCTCCAGAGGAGTGTCATTTGGAGTAGAGTAAGAAGTGCTTGAATCAAAGCCTTCGCTCCACTATGATGGGAGGTACTTCCTTGAAAGCTGACCGTAGATTCCAGCATATTGGGATAAGAAAACACAGTTATTCGATGGAACTTATCTGTTGCCTAATCTCTGTACAGAGGCATATTAAAGCTGGGATTTGGTCTCTTGAAGTTGAGAGCCTTCTGAAGCTGGGATTTGGTCTCTTGAAGCTGAGAACCTTTTGAAGCTGGGATTTGGTCTTGTGAAGTTTCTTTGTAAGGAGTGAGAACTTCAATAGTTGTTGGTTTCACTTGCAAGGAATTAATGCTGGAAGCCAATCCTTCACAGAGAGTTGAGAACAGAGGAAGCACGGAGAGAAGGAAAGCATTCCCAATATAACCTGCTAGTTGAGTCATAATGTTATATGTTGAAGCAAAGATACCACAGCTCCTCCTTTCTTCCATACTAAGATCTTAGTCCTGATAACATTAAGCTTTCCTTGTTTTTTTTTTGTTTCATTTTCATGGAAAATTCGGACATGTTTATATTTTTTTCCAACACAATGTGCTCTCCCTCCCAAACATGGAATTTCCTTAGAGACTCTCTAAATCTGTTTATGTTTCTTTCTATCTCGACATTCAAAGAACTTGAAATTCCCATTTATGGAGCTACTACTACTTGTCAGTCTCTAAGTACTGTTAGATCTTTTGAGGTGTTCTTTTGTAAGTTTCAATATAAGTATTCCTTTTGAGTGATGCCAAGGATTCTACGTAGTTGTTGGTTGGTACTCAAATGTCCCAAGTTAAATTTTCAAATACTCTTCCTTTTGGTGTTAAGATTATCCATGCCTTAGTGCATTGTGAATTTGTGTAAAATAAACTTAGATAATAGTAAGAAGAGTAAATTGGAATTTGTAGGGTATTTAGCTAGGTAAGAAATTGGTTTCCTTCATATGCTTCTCAAAATCTACCCAACTGAATTTGCCTCCATTATAATTGATTGATTGGATAGAACTGTCACTTCACATTTTTACAGACAATGGAAAGCTGCAAAATAAACAAGCTCACATTTGAAGGAATATATTTGTGTGTTTCTATCGTTTTTGATGCAAGAAAATTCTGCTCTATGTATATTAGGTGGAGACTTCACTTATGATTAGACCCTCCTTTGGATGATTTGTATTGCCAGACTATAAAAAGGCTGCTAGGAAGAAATTTTAACCCCTAGAAAGTTACTGAATCTGCTCACATAGATATAATTGTTTTTATATTAACAGAGATTTGAGAAAAAAAGGCATGGAGTATAGCCAAAATCCTCCAAACACTTGAGAGGACAAAGTTCGAACACATAAGGTTTCTTAAATGTGGCTTATGTGAAAGGGGGCCACACAATTGTTGCTTCAGCCAACAGATGGGGAAGAAGTGTAAATGTTTCTCCTGATATTAGTGTGTTAAAATTCATGAATTTTCAGAGCTCCAACCTACTGTGTTTTGAGGAGGATATATGAGTTCTCACATATGCTTAGGACTCAACAGACACCAAAAACATATGGTAAAAATGTATATGAATTTGTTAGCTGGTAAGAAATGGTTAACAGGAATAAACTTGGGATGATTGAATGATGCAATGTTCATTTTTAACTTTTTAGTTGCAAGAAATGCTATGCATTGTTATAAATTATAGTAGAAGGGAAGTCTTTTAACCTATAAAATCAAGTTCTTGAAAAAGAAAAATATTCAAACCCTTTCATTTTTTATCACTGATTTACAGGATGATCAGTGACAGTTCAGTTTAATACTGTCTTGGCAGCAGTTACTCTGAACATGTAAATCAAGTTCTTGAAAAAGAAAAATATTCAAACCCTTTCATTTTTATCACTGATTTACAGGATGATCAGTGACAAAGTTCAGTTTAATACTGTCTTGGCAGCAGTTACTCTGAACATGTGATCACATTGCCATCCATTTACTCTCGTAACCACATCCTTTCAGCTCTTTCCGTGATTTTCTGAAGTAGTTTTAATATACTTAGTCAGGATATGATTTTGTATTTACAGTCTTGTTAATTTATATAATTGGATTGGATTGCACAGGCTTTCACCAATGCAGGTATGGATATGAAAATATTTCGGTTGTTGAATCAGTTGTAGATGGATATGCAGCAGCAAAAATTCCTCTAGAAACGATTTGGACAGACATTGATTATATGGATGACTACAAGGATTTTACTCTAGATCCTCTGAATTTCCCTGAGATGGAAATGCAAAAGTTTGTTGAACGAATCCATGCTAACGGGCAGAAATATGTTCTGATTATTGATCCAGGTAGGTTCAATTTGTTATTGTCCTAGAATTGGAGAAAAAGAACAGAGAAAGAAATAAGAACTGAACTGAGCCTTGTTAGTATATTCTGAACATACAATTCATTTGCTTAATTGTGCAGGAATAAGCTTAAATGAAACATACAAGACTTTTCAGAGAGGGATACAAGATGACATTTTTGTTAAACGAGGAGGTGTGCCATATTTGGCACAAGTGTGGCCAGGCCCAGTATATTTTCCATATTTTCTCAATCCCAATACACAGTCATTTTGGACAAAAGAAATCTCTGAGTTTCATGAGACAATTGCATTTGATGGTCTTTGGCTTGATATGAATGAAGTTTCAAACTTCTGTAGTGGGGTCACATGTTCCTTGCCAAAGGAAGGGGATTGCCCACGGAAAGATTCACAGACAGATTGCTGCTTAGTTTGTAGCGATGCGAACACCACCAGATGGGATGATCCCCCTTACAAAGTCAATGCTTCTGGAACACACAGACCAGTGGGTAACAAAACCATGGTTGCTAGTGCAGTTCACTATAATAATATCTTGGAGTACAATTCTCATAATCTATATGGGTTATCAGAGGCTATTATGACAAACACAGCATTGAAATCAGTAATAAAGAAGAGGCCATTCATACTAACCCGTTCTACCTTTATTGGATCAGGGGCCCATGCTGCACATTGGACAGGAGACAATGCTGCAACATGGGATGATCTCTGGTACTCCATACCTACAATGCTGAGTTTTGGATTGTTTGGAGTCCCAATGGTAGGTGCTGATATTTGTGGATTTTCAAAAGACACAACCGAAGAGCTTTGCAATAGGTGGATTCAATTAGGTTCCTTTTATCCTTTTTCTAGAGATCACTCAGACAAGGGAACGAAGCACCAAGAGCTTTACCTGTGGAAATCAGTCACAATGTCTGCAAGGAAAGCATTAGGTCTGAGATATAGGCTTCTTCCATATATCTACACATTGGCATTTGAAGCTCACACTAAAGGATCTCCCATTGCAAGGCCTCTGTTCTTTACGTTCCCTGAGGATCCTAATGCACTGGGAATCAGCACCCAGTTTCTATTGGGTAAAGCGGTCTTGGTCTCCCCTGTTTTAAAGCAAGGAGCAAGTACTGTGGATGCTTATTTTACAAAGGGAACTTGGTACAATTTGTATAATGTATCAGAGTCAATAACAGTTGAGAGTGGCACATATGTTAGTCTTCTTGCTCCACTAGATACCATCAATGTCCATGTATTAGAGGGGACTATTTTGCCGATGCAAGAAATGGGTATGACAACTAGGGAAGCCAGAAGAAGCCCATTTAGTCTGGTGGTTGCCTTGGGTGGTAGGAAGGAAGCATATGGGGACCTATATGTGGACAATGGAGAGGATTTTGAAATGGTAATAGAGCATGGCAAGTCAAGTTATATAGAGTTTTATGCAGATATTGTAGAGCGAGGAGTGAGACTGAGATCAGAAGTCCAAATGGGGGAATATGCAATTGGGGAAGGATGGCTTCTGGAGAACATTACAGTTTTGGTAACTACCACTGTTGTTCGTTCTCATAATGCTAATTCATACATGAAATTGGAGGCAATCAGGGATAAAATGATTATGGATGTTTCAGCATCATTCTCTATGAAGAGAATCAAAACTGATTTTAGACCTGAAATGGATTGTTATAATAGCCTTGAGGTTGATGTTGTTTTAGTGATTTCAAATCTGTCTCTTTCAATCGGGAAGAACTTTGAGCTTGTTATACCGTGGGAGAAATGATTGGGTAGTGTTGTGCGTTCACATGGTAAGGAAATATACTCACTCGTAGGTGTGTTGTGTACCACAATTTAAACATAAGATGTTGTTATAATACCTCATTGTTTTCCCAGTTGAATGCTTAAAATGCATCCATAAAGCTGATGAGATTCTTGTTTCAATTTATAGGTAAAATTGGACGCAAGGACAAGTTTCATCAATTTCCACACTTGTGTGTGGTGTGGTGTGTACTTCTGCATTAACAGGGTAACCTACTACATGGGGAGGACTCAGAACTTTGACTCTCCACCTTAAATGTTGAATAACGTTCCGAACTAGTCATGGGACACTCCCTATAAACTTATATGGGTTTGTGCCAAGATCAACGATATAGAATAATCACCATCTAGGTTTTCCCATGGTGACATTATGATATACATTAAACTGAACAAACAACCACATCTCCGATAATTACTCTAAAATTTTGTCAATTAATTATAAGACTGAAATCATAAAAAAAATGTTGTGAGTTAATTATAGGAGTGAAATCATAAAAGACATTTTTTTTTTTCCAAACGCGGGGAGAAATTTTTTTTCCAAAAGAGGGAAGATTTTTTTTTTCCAAAAATAAGAGATTTTTTTTTTTTCAAAATAAGAGATTTTTTTTTTCCAAAAGAAGGAACAGGTAATGTTTTGTTTTAAGTTTTATTTATTCATCACTCACTTGAACTTGTGCCTTAAAGAATTTCCTCAGGCCACTAAGGTTCTGCTTGATAAAACAGTTAATTTCAACTTTTTTCTTTGTTAACTTTAATAATATATAAGAATTGATTTCTAATTTACAATTTTTGAGTCTGAAAACTTATATATGTATATAATATTTAGCATTACAATAATAATATTATATAAGAGGATCATTTTGAAGTTTAAGAATAATTAAGGTTGATGAGAAGAAATCAATGCAAAGTTGTTATTATGGAAAAATTGATAAATTTATGTTTTTTCTCTCAAAAGTCTTACTGCATATTATATAAGAGGACCATTTTGAAGTTTAAGAATAATTAAGGTTGATGAGAAGAAATCAATGCAAAGTTGTTATTATGGAAAAATTGATAAATTTAAGTTTTTCTCTCAAAAGTCTTACTACATGGGCAATGTTTGGTGTAGTACAAACAATAATATACATCAAACTTTCAACAATGTTTCCATAAAGGACACAAGACATGACGTCTACTTCTTCAATCTTGGGACACTAAAACTTTGGAAACAGAGAAGGCTTTGAATTTGAAATTATATATGTATATAATATTTAGCATTACAATAATAATATTATATAAGAGGATCATTTTGAAGTTTAAGAATAATTAGGGTTGATGAGAAGAAATCAATGCAAAGTTGTTATTATGGAAAAATTGATAAATTTATGCTTTTTCTCTCAAAAGTCTTACCGCATGGGCAATGTTTGGTGTAGTACAAACAATAATATACATCAAACTTCCAACAATGTTTTCATAAGGAACACAAGACATGACTTCTATTTCTTCTATCTTGGGAGACTATTCTAGAGATAACTTTACATCTATAGGAATATGAACATTTTCTCATCTAGATTTCTACATATTAAAGCTTTGTAGCATTGTCTTAATATATTTCTTCATATTCAATTAAAGTTATTGTTTAAACAATATCTTTTAGTTTGTAAAGCCAAGATTTTACATTCTTGATAACTTTCCTTGTTGTCTTTCCAATTAACAACATACATTAACATATAATGCCACTTAAACAAAATGACCAGCAACATGTGTCGAATGCACACAATGACTAACGTTACTTCTTGGAAATCCAAGTCTTAATATATAAGTGTCAACTTTTCATATCACATTCTTAGAGATTGTTTTAGCAATGTAGGACTTTTTTTATTTTCAAAACAACTTATTCTTTCACTTATTGTAAAATCTTTTCATTGTTCTATGTAGATTTCTTCTTCAAGATCCACATATAGGAATGTTCTCTTGATATCCATTTGTTCTACTTCAAGATCAAATACAATGATGATAAACAAAATAATTTTAATTGAAGTTAACTTAGCAATAGGAGGAAAATCTCACCAAAATCAATTCCGTCAACTTGGGAAAATCCCTTGAATAGCAGGTGAGTTTTGTACTTCTCAACTTCACATTTTATGTTGAACTTATTCTTGAACACCCAGTTGCTACCATCAAGTTTGTTTTTGGTAGATAACTTGACCGAATCCCATGCCCAATTTTTGTCCAAGGCTTCCATTTTTTTAACCATGGCCTTGTTCCAAAGTTCATTTTTGTTTGAATCCACTGCCTTGATCATAATCCATGGAAGATGAAAGAAAATAAGAGAAAAAACTTGGGGGGCTATACCTTTCCATTGGTCTTCTTTCTCATAGAGTTGTCAAATTCAATTTCCAAAGGTTTTAATTACACTATAGAGTTGAGTTCTGAGAGAGTTGTGCTTCACAGTGTTAAGTATAGTAGCTATGACACTTGAATGAAGACAAGCATAGTAGAGGTATCAGACTCTGTTATAAGCTTACCTACATATTATAAGGGACTTGGTTGGTTTTTTTATAATTTTATAAACAAGCTCCATGTCGTGGAAATGTGAAAAAAAATAGTGATATTGCCACCATGTGGCTCTTGTCATATATGGTTTTATACTTCTTCAAAAAATTCTCTCAGAGTTCACAATGCTAAAATTCACTAGGACTTTACAAAGTTTTATTATTTAGTGAAAGACTCGCCAAGACCTTACAAGATTTTATAATTGAGTAAAATATTCGACATTCCTGGTGAGAGATTCACCAAAAAATTATATATACATATTATATTATTGATAAATTCACCTTCCATTTTTCCTTCCTATATACCATGGAGATTCGCCCATTTATTATATTTATAAATTTAGGGGGGGTTCTTAAAATTTTCCCTGCTTCATAACATTCTAGTTCACCAGAATCAGTCAACAATACATAATATAATGAAGGAGAGTCTCATTCAGGGGGTCTACTTATGATATAATTTAGAATATTATATTTTTGTGCTAAGATCCTCCTCAGGTTATAAACAAAATGTTATCATTGTGCTTAAGGATTCATGAATGTTTGCAAGTGAAATGATGAGTTTTTATGTTAATTTTATGAGAAATTTAACATAAATAAGAGACTGAACAACAACATAAACATGTACAGAACAATGTCAAAAACACATTACAATAGGAACATGATAAAGGAGCTCACCCCTCCTAGGCTACGTCTCCTTGTTCCAGCTTCCAATGGCTTGGGCCTCTCTATTATGCTCAAATGTGAAAAAATATGTGTTTGCAATGCTCAAATGCTTCTCCAACCTCCTCCAATGAGTCCAAAATGTCCAAAAATGGTACCCCAACCTCTTTTTGCTCCATATTTGGTCGAAAATTGCCTTAGTTATGACTTCTTCCAGTCTTTCACAATTTCCTCCTCCAAATCTGGCTAACTTCCAGTTAAATTCATTATCTGGAGTTAATTTAGGCAATTCTGCCAAAATTGGTGGTCCCGTCAACTTCCCGTTTATCTCACAGTTAAGGCCAAGTGGTCATATGCAAGGTGGTTAGGTCAGGGAGTTAAGGCGACGGTTCTGGCAACTCCATCGCAAATCGCAATCGGCGGGAACCGGCAGGTCTTATGGTTTGTGAACACAACGTGGGTGATGTGCGATTGCGATAAGTGGTGGACCCAATGGAACAATGAATTGCAGCATAATCTGTATCGCATCGGGATATATCGCAATCAGCAGAGCCAGGGTAATTCATATAACGAAACTAGCATTGTGCTATATGCGATTGTGATATCTCAATTCCAACATGATCCTGTCGGGGTCGATTCTGTGATATTTCTCTGTTGCAATGTGTGATTGTGATTATTGCATCGCACCCTAGCTTTTCTCTGGGGCCAATTCTTCATCGACCCGCGTGCGATATGTTAGTTAAGAAACAATTTGTGGGCGTGGAAGTAAAGCTTGGTGTTGTTGTGGATGAGGTGCAGGTCTGACCCCGGCCTCCCCACATAAAATTTTATTCGACCTTTGAGAGGGCACATGGCAGGCTCCGAATTTGCCACATGTCACCCTCTCATTGGTCAACCTGTATAGCCTTCAACCAATAACATCCTGCTAACTCATGCATGTACGAACGTGTCACATGGCACTCAACCATTTGCTGATGAAATTATGATGCCACCTCACTTACATGGTCAGGGCCAACTGGGCAACCTAGTTAGCAGTATGGACTGCTGACTAGTTTGTCCCCTTTTTTTCCAAAACTTTACCTATTTGCCAAAGTGAACATAACGCGTTTATGAAGCCATATGGTGTCCGTTTTGCACGAAACAAGTTGCGCCAGGTTCAACATGACGAGATCTACACGGTTATTCAAGTTCCACACCATTCTGAAAATTTTTATTTTTGAGCACCCGATCACTCCTCCCCACTGGAAGCCTTTTGGACCCCAAAAGATCTCTTTCAGTTTTCCAGCAGGTGAGGGTATAGTTCCCTCACTTTTCCAATCTCGATCCATTTATCACCGACTTGGAACTTGTGATCTACATGATGCTTTTCATGCCTTGCTTTGTACTTTCCTTTGCCCTTTCCAAGTTGATCTTGCATTGTTTGATGTACCATTTGGAGTCATTTAATGAAATCTTTGGCTTTGTCCATGTTACTATCAGTAGCAACATCCTTCTTACCAAGATGATACAACACATTATGATGCAAATGGTAAACAAATTCCTCTAGTTGATTCCTTTGACTCAAGCTTGAATATACACCTTGAAAGTATGTATTTTTCTGAACATAACTTCCATGTAAAACAACATGATGCTTGAGGAAAGTAGTTATACAAACTATAGGCCTAGAAATTACATCGAAAAACTTGTCACTTATACCTTTTGACCGAGTGGAATAGTAGAAGAAAACTCATCCAATGGAAGTGCCTTTGTCGCTGCAACTTAAACACTTCAACATATTGAAAATTTCTGAATGAAATGAAATGGGCTTACCATATTGCATAAAGACTATGCCCATGGCATAGTCACATACATCAACCTAAAACTCAAATTACTTTTTCAAGTTTAGAAGAACAAGTATAAAGGCTAAACGGATCTTTTGTCTTAAAGCTCAAAATACCTCTTGTTGTTTGCCTCCCCACTGGAAGACCTTTTGCACAACTGCCAAAGAATGCAAATGAGCTACAATAGAAGAAAAATTAACAAAATATTTCCTCCAACATTGGGTTGCTCCCAAAAAACCTCTTATCCAAATGACTATCTTGAGCATTGACCAATCCATAATGGCATCAATATTGGAGAAGCCTAACTTCAGCTCATCTTTGTTAGGCCCCTGTACTACTAGTGTAACCCCTTATTGTTATTAGTACAACCCCCTTATTATATTGATGTACCCATGTAGTGCCCATATTATTACTATTGTGCCCCATAGAAGCCCACTATTGTTATTATTGTGCCTTTACATTATTATGTTATGTCGGCTCTGATTATATTATGACCCCTTAGACTCCTATATATAGAAAGGAGGTATTTTCATTTGTATCATCCAAGAATTGTTCATTTGTGTAATGTAAAGGAGGTTTACCCCTCGAAGAGACTGAATTCTAATGCGTTCAACTATCTTTTCTATCTTTTTGTGAGTTGGTTTCATAACATTTGGTATCAGAGCTTTGGATTCTAGGGTTTTGCTGCTCCAAATAGGTCATCATGGAATTTTTACTATAAGTATTTTTCTGTGATGTTTCAGAAGAAAACAGAAAAACCCATTTGAGAAGAAATCGCGTTGAACCTCGGGTCCAAATTTTAGAGATTTTAGCACTATATTTGTAGAGATATGATCTGAGGAAGTTGGTATTTTTGTAGACTCCTGAATTACATTCCAAACAGGTGACCTTGGGAAAATAAACATAAATTTTGTTTTGAGCATCATATTGCAATTTCATAAGAAGTTAAAAAAAGAGGATGGCCTGTAGTTTCCTGTGTATATTTTTTAGACTCAAAGGTCAAAACAGTGACACGTGGCACTTCATTCAAGTTTTCTCTTCTGAAAAGATATATAATCAGGTTATCTTGGGAGATTGTGCATAACTCTTTCTTGGAGAATCTAAATTCGATCAGACTGGTTGCATTGGAAAGAGGACACAGAGGGCTACTGCAGGTAGAAATTTCAGAACTAGAAGAACTGAAATTACAGAGTTATAGTCATTTCAAGATCGAGCTCCTAAAATCAAGAAAAAACAATATGAGGAAGTTTGATGGCAAGGATCTGGTAAATTGGATACTTCAGATGGAGTAATATTTTGATCTACATGGTGTACCGTTGTTACAAAAGGTATGTATTGCATCTTCATATTTAGAACCAAATCAATTTTTATGGTATAAAGGGCTTTGTTCTCGTAAAAAACTTGTTACGTGGTCAATTCTCACTAAGGAAATGATAGCACATTATGAGGATACAAAGAGCAACACCTTCCTTAGAGAAACACCACAACAATTGGAAAGAGTAAAAGGGCTTTGTGACATAGTGGAAAGTAAAATTGTGGAAACAAGGAAGTCTACCCCCCACAACTATAAAGATGGAAGTGTTGTTTCTCCTAGCCTTCCACAACCTACAAGGGTTACACCACAACAATTGGAAGAAAAAAGAGAAAAACGGCTTTGTTTCAATTGTGATAGCAAATGCACTAAAGGTCATAAGTGTGCTGAGAATAAATTATTTTACATAAAATATGAAGAGGAGGAAGAAAAGGATAAAGAAACATCAAAAGAAGAGGATATATGCCAGGACCCAACCCCAGAGAAAGAAGAAATGAATCAGACCATATCTTGTAAAGCATTGGCAAGAATTACCACTCCTTCAAACTCTCAAGAT
>APFE030316036.1:0-18860 GCA_000404065.3 Pinus taeda | reverse complement strand
TTTTTCCCTCCTAAACAAATATAATAAAATATTCCAAGTGGTTATTCCAAGAATGGGATCAATAATATTTTATTATTGCTCATTATTCAAGGATAACTTGATATTTTGTTATAAATAGAAGGGTTTTCCATTCATTATTCACTTTTGATTATTTTCATTGTTGCACTCATTGTTGTAACTATGATTATTTTCATTGTTGCCCTCATTGTTGTAACTCTGATTATTTTCATTGTCGCACACCATATTTTTGTTGGGTTTATGCATTATAGAGGAGAGAAACTCTACAGAAGCTGAAGATGTTTGAGGATAGCCAAGAAGCTATCCCATAAAGGGGAACTGGTAACATTTATTTGTTCTCTTCACAGGTGTTATTATTAAATTATTCTTTACATATCTGGTTTCCATTGGATGTTTTGGGGTTATTACTCTTTCTTTCATTGTTTAACTATGATTGCAACATAGATCAGAATTTTGGTAGGTTTTGTTTCTATCAATAGCTATAGATCTACAATGTTTAGCAGTCATTTATATTGTTGAGATTGTTTGTCATCCACAATCTTAAGTGGGTTCTTTTCGTACATCATTGAGAAGAAAACACTACAACAATTGTCTTTTCTTTTCCTTTGTTGTTGAATTTATTTGGTTTCATTTCGAGATTAAGCTTCCAACAATGAGCTTCATCATGATCCTCTATGGAATAATGTTTACATATTATTTTCTCTCCTTCCTTTTTAATGGATGCAGTTTTCTTTCCCTTGAAACCATTTTCTTTCTCTTTACCCTTAAATGGATTTTTACTACCTTCTTCTGGAGTGTTTTTCCCTCTTGCTTCAAGATGAGTGGCTTGCACACACACATCATCTAGATTATTGGTATTAAACATTAAGATAGTATGCCTAAGGTAACTATGTAAACCCCCTATGTACTTCTACAATGTGTCCTGTGATTGCAAATCTACACCTAACATCAAAGATCTTTTTCTGAATTCTTGGGTGTAATATTAAACATTTTGACCTTTAAGCTGTCTAAAGTTCTACCAATTCATGATGGCTTTATGCATATAAGCTAGAGGGTAGAATTGTCTTTTGATTGCAACAATAAAATAATTCCAAGAAATTGAGATCTTACCATGTTTTTTAATCTCCTCTTGGGTCTTTGATTCCCACCATACTAGTGTTGCACCCTCCATTCTCAAGGAAGCTAACTGAATCTTTATGTCATACTCTTGAAGGTTTTGAATCCTGCAATAGAACTCCAACTGAGGAATCCAATTATCAAGTTTCTCTGCATTCACTTCACCAATATACATGGGCAACTCAAATTTAACATCAAGTTTTAAAAAATATGATTTACCAGTTCCTTTTGAAGTATGATGATGAGTATGAGTAAGGGTTTTGTTAGTGGAAGAGGGTGAAGATGCTTGTGAAGAAGAAGATGAAGAAGATGGTGGAGAGGGTGGAGGTTTTTCTCCATTTCCATTACCTCCTTTTCCATTACCTCCTCCTGAATAGACTTCTCCTTTGGGAGGTTTGGAACTTTCTCTTCATAGAGGACATTTACCATCTTTGCCATATCAAAGAAAACCTTTCTGAAGGTCGTCTCATCTTATGTCATGTTTTTAGGTTCTCCTTCATGAGACATGATCTTTGGAGTATCAACTACAACTCGAGGTTGAACTGGTGTTGGAGATTGTGGCAACCTTGCTCTCCTTCCCCTTGACCCAATTTCACGGCTTTCAACCAGCTTCCCTTCTCCTCTTTTGATTTTTAACCTTATAAGCATGGCATAAACTTGCAAACAGTTAAATCCTTGTTTCACAAATAAAAACTAGAGCTCTGATACCAAAATGATCTGATTTAGAAGATTAGATTTTTGTGCTAATATCCTCCTCAGATTAGAAACAAAATGCTTTCATTGTGCTTAAGGATTCATGAATTTTTGCAAGTGAAATGGTGAGTTTTTGTGTTAATTTTATGAGAAATTTAACATAAATAAGAGACTGAACAATAGCATAAACATGTACAGAACAACATCAAAAACAAATTACAATAGTACCATGATAAAGGAGTTCACCCCTCCTAGGCTACATCTCCTTGTTCCAGCTTCCAATGGCTTGGGCCTCTCTATTATGACCAAAAGTGTAAAAATATGTGTTTACAATGCTCAAATGCTTCTGCAACCTCCTTCAATGAGTCCAGAATGTCCAAAAATGGTACCTCAACCTCTTTCTACTCCACATTTCATCGAAAACTACCTTAGTTATGACTTTTGTCAATCTTTCCACAATTATCTCCGTGAAATCTGGCTCACTTCCAGTTAAATTCATTATCTGGAGTTAATTCTGGTAGTGTTGTCGAAATTGGTGGTTCTGCCTATCTTGCAGTTAAGGTCAAGTGGTCACATGCAAGGCGGTTAGGTATGGTGATTAAGGTGAGGGTTCTGGAAGCTCCATCGCAAATCACAATCAGCAAGAACCGGCGAGTCTTATAGTTTGTGAATGCAGCGTGGGCAATGTGTGATTGTGACAAGCAGTGGACCTGACGGAACTATGAAGTACAGTATAATCTGCATCGCATTTGAGATATCTCGCAATCGGCGAAGCTAGGGTAATTCATATAATGGAACTTGAATTGTGGGATATGTGATTGTGATATCACAATCGCAACCTGATCCTGTCAGGGTCGATTATGTAACCTTTCCCTATTGCGATGTGCGAATGTGATTATCGCTTCGCACCCTAGCTTTTCTTTGGGTCTGATTCTTTAATTGTTGACCCGCCTGCGATATTTTAGTTAAGAAACAATATGCAGGCGTGGCAGTAAAGGTTGGTGTTATTATGGGTGAGGTCACGGGTTCAACCCTGGCCTCCCCACGTAAAATTTAATTCGGCCTTTGAGAGGGCACGTGGCAGGCTCTAGCTTTTCCACGTGTCACCCTCTCATTTTTCCACCTGTATAGCCTTCAACCAATAACATCTTGAGAACACATGCATGTACGAACATGCCATATGGCACTCAACCATTCACTGATGAGATTACGGTGCCACCTCAGCTGCACCATCAACACCAACTGGGCAGCCTAGTCAGTAATATGGACTGTTGACTGGGTTGTCCCCTTTTTTTCCAAAAATTTACCTGTTTTCCAAAGTGAATAGAATGCATTTCTGAAACCATACCATGTATGTTTCACATGAAACGAGTTGCACTGGATTCAGCATGACAAGCACTATGCAATCATTCAGGTTCCACACCATTCTGACAACTTTGATTTTTGAGCATAATTTTGAGTACCTGATCAACTTATCTTGGTAGATCTTCTAACACCACTTTTAGGTGTTTGAGGTGCCTTTTGCTGTTGTGGTTGTTGTTGTTGTCCTTTCTGTTGATCATTATGATTTTCATGCACTTTTACTTTTCCTGTGATCTCATCAAGCATTGTGTATTCTCTATTTTCTTTTTCCTGTTTCTTTTCCTGCGTTTGATCCTTATACAAAACCTTTTAATTGAATATGACATCTTTCCTCCTAATGATTTTGTGATTTTCATAACAATATAAGCAATAACCAAAATCATTAACACCACATCCAATAAAGGTACATTTCTTTGATTTTTCCTCAAGCCTTGTTCTATTTTCTTTATCAATGTGGACACAAGCTTCACAACTAAATGTCTTTAAAAATGAGCAGTTTACCTTTTTACCTGTCCATACCTCCTCTGGAATCACTCCATCCAAGGTGTTAGTGTCAGTGTCTTCACGTTGTCATCAGTGATCAAAATTTACTCTTTTTTCATTTCATACTAGTTGTCCCATTCTGATGAGTTGCATTCCATTAGATCATGGATCAACTAATGTTAGGGTTCATTTCAGTTTTTCCCTCATGACATATATCTCCTGACCTCCTTTCATACTTCTCAGTCCATGATTCATGCTTATTTTCAGTTCATTTCATAAATTAGGTCTTAGGTCTTAGCGTTTTAGTCTCATTAAGTATTAGGGTTTTACCATGGTCAAATTTCAATGACTATTAACTAATAATGGTCAGCAGACACATGAGGATGATAATAATGATCAGAAAAGTTCTAATCTCTTGATTTGTAAGCCTAATAAAGTTCTCACCTCTAAACTAGTTTTGAGGTGAAAACAGAGCATTTGTATTTTAATGTCAAATTTCATGTGATTTTATTGATCTTATATGTAATAAATGCTTCCATGCTGCTCCTGGTCACCTGGTGATATTGCCAAGTACATGCCACTGCATAAAGTCAAAGAAATTGAGCATCAGTTCACCTATCCAAGCAAACACTCAAATATCAAAAAACAGGGTATTTGAAAAAATCACATAGACATTACAAACTGGGTTTTGAACATCAAAAATCAAAAAGTTCAAAAGCTATATAAAAATCATCCCTCTATTGATCATTTCGTTGTTTGAGTTGAAATTCAAGAGCTAAAATGCGATTTTGAAGTTTCATTGAGCAAAGGTGTGCAATAGCTACGTTTTCGAACAAGTTTAGACCAGTGTTGTGCACCAGAGGCCAGTGCTACGCACCTGGCAAACTTCCTCAGTGCAAAACTACACGAGCGCTACGCACTTGGCAGCTAAGCCCCAAATCGCTCCAAATTTCCAAAATCACCTCAAATCTCCCAAGTCACCTCTTTTCAAGTAAGTACCTCAAACATTTCTTGTTGAAAAGGGTTTATATATCAAGATTTAGTGATTCTTTCACTCATAAAGCCAAACCCTAGTGTTCACACAATATATCTCATAAAATTTAAAATCTCACTCATTTATTGCTTTCCTATCTCATCCATTTGATACTATTTCCTAAACACCATTCCCTCATATATTTCCCCCAAATCCCATTCCCACGTGCAAATTTCCCAAACCCTATACTTTCTCCCCAAAACCCTACATACTTTCTCCTACATACATCCCTAAACCCTACACTATCCCCAAACCCTACTCACTCGCTAAATCTCATTCACACTCCCATTCACTCTCACTTACTCATCCATAAAATCTCTTCATACAAATCTTTCATTCATCCACTCTATCTCTACATTCACCACAGGTGACCACAGCTATAAAATCAATGGAAAGAGACAGTGAATATGAGCTTGAATAAGACACCCTTAGTGACAGTTCCAGGGAGAGAAACATACAGCACATGAAGCCTCATAAAGGAGGAAGGGTTATTACAGAGGAGCCCACCAGTTTGAAAGAGTTGCAAGCCTGCCCACTTGTCATTTCTTGTTTTAACCACCAGTCATGTTTTGGTTTTTGTGAAATGGTGGAAAGGGTTAAATTTCATCATGAGTTGGTAAGATTGTTTGTGACACATTTGGACAACAATGAAGTAAACCTTGTTGGAATTACATTCACCTTATCACCAGTTGTTATCTCAGAGGCTGCAGGTATTCTAGATGTGGGTGAAAAATGGAAAAAGATCATGATATTGACAGGGAGTACTATGAGCCTTACATCAAGGCTAGATATAAAGACAAACTCAAGAGAGTATTCCCCTTCAATTTCTTGGAAGACAGGTTTGCTCCATTGATGAAGATCATCATCAAGTACTTTACTTGTGAAGGTAGGTTATCCTAATCGTATACCTACCACATTAGACTGCTAATGCATTTTACTAGAGTAAGAATGATGAATATCCCTTACTTCATGTTCAGAAACATTGAGAAGATGGCACTTATTGTAAAGAATAAACCATATCCCCGGAATTTTACTAGCATCTACCACTACTCTTTGATTAAAATCATTGTTCTACATCAGTTGAACCTTCTTAACATGCCATGGGAGACTTTCATTTCTCATGAGATATTCAAAGGCCCACAAATATTTTCATCAGTGCATCATGAAGAAGGTGGACCTTCAGGACATGAAAAGGTCCAAGAGACTGAAACTGTTGAAGTGCCAGTGTTTGTGACATATGAGAGGGGTACTAGAAAACTTTTTATAGCTGCTAGGCAAGTATTATCTCCACAGGGAGTGGAAGGGGTCTCGCCTTCATCATCAGGCTACAAGCAAATGATATCTCGACAAGGAGTGGAAGGGGCTTTGCCTTCTTCTTCAGCTAAACAAGTACAGGTTGAGCAACAAAGCAAGGGTAAAGGTAAAAGAAAGAAAAAGATGCATAAGAAGGATTTTAGTGATGAGCAAGGAAGAGATTTTGACCTTGTTGATCATGAGGAGACACAAGGAGTTGATGTCATTGATTTGGAAGCTCAGAATCCAAACACTCTTAAAGACATGATAATAAAAGAACAAAAGGCTAAGATACAATTCTTATCAGACAACTTAGAGATGGCTAAGTGGGTCATCGAATATCTAGAGCAAGAAAACAAACAATTGAGCGACAAGCAAGACCTCATGGAGCTGCAAATGATCAAAGAAACCCGGCAAAGGGCTAAGGAGGCAAAGGTCAAGTTGACTTCAATTGAACAAGAGATTGAGAATGACAGGGAAACTTGGCTTGAGATGGTTAATATACACCTTGAGGGGCTGATTGAGAAGGCCAATAGAGACAAGAAGATGCTTTGCCACATGGCCTACCACTACATGACCCGTAACAAGATCTGCAACATAAGAATGAGGAAGCTTAAGGCTAGGTTGAGGAAGGCCTTAAGGAGCAAAAAGGAGCAAGATAAGTCGAAAATGTTCACTAAAGCCTCACTATCCCATCAAAGCAACTAATGGTGGTGCCTTGTGCCAAATCTGGGCAAGTTTTGATAGCTTTTTGTCATTTTCAAATTTTGAAATTTTGAACACAGAAAATTGCCCTGTGGCATTGCGCTTTTCACTGGAGGAATTTTTGAGTAAATGGCTTGTATATCTAGATTTAGCATGATGAGAGCATCAAAACCAAAAAATCTCAGCAATTTTGGAGAAAAACTTGGTCACCAAAAGGTCAAAAAACCATCAAAAAAATGACCTCTATGCCTCTTTTTGGACACACAGAAGCAGCCTTGGGAGCTTTCACTTTTGAGGGGGGAAATGACCTCCAAATACAAACTTCAAGATTTTCCATAAACTAGATAGGAATACCTTTCCAATGAGCTATCTTGGGCTCAATTTTTCTAAGGGGAAGGCCTCCAAAAGTGGTCGTGAAGCGGCGTTATGCACCTAGCCAGTGGCGCTGCGAATAGAGCCAATTTGCCCAAAAAATCCAGTTTTCGCCTAGTTTCTCTGCAAGTTGACTTTTCTCTCTTCATGGATGAATTTATGTTTGTAATTAATTCCATGACATGTAAATATAATTTTGAAATGATCTTAGAGGGTAGATTCATTAGTTTGAGTTGGTTTGGGGGTCAATGAATCAGTTTCCATGCTTATAGAGGCAAGTTGTTCCACTGCCTCTATTCCTGTTCCTTGTTGGAAATGATTGTAACAATTCCTTATCTCATGGATTCGACCCCTGATGGCTAGAATATTTGGTTTGATTTCTATATTATGTATTTTTTTAGTCATTAGCAAAGGTTGGACTCTCTTGGATGCTCTGAGCTATATTGTACACCTTTATCAGCAGTTCGGCAAGGAAATAAACCAGGATTTGCAGCTATTTTTATGGGATACTTGTGGTAAAATTATTTTGCATATTTTCTCCTTTTGTTATCAGTTTTTCTCATGTGTTATGTGTGCCACAATATAATTTATTTCTTCTAGCTGAATGATATCAAGTAGATAGGTAGAATGCATTGTTTACAGTGCTCTGCCTTGGGAAACCATTCATCTTTTGATGTTTTCTACTATTTGAGAAGGACATATGATCTTTGCATGCCCTCCTCAGCTCCTCACAAGTCTTAGAATTATCATCTCACTCAACTTCAAGTGCCAAAACACCTACCTACCTCTCCCCATAGAACACCCTACATTCCTGATTTCATTTCCTGGACCCAAAGCTGCCTACTCCATTTCATCCACCAACAAAACCCAACAAAATCAATCAAAAACCCTATAGCTACTATACCTAGCCTAAAATCCAAATTTGATCCAGTTATCTCGACTGAGATTGAAAAGGAGAGAGCCCTCTCCCGACCTAGTAGGGCTAGCTACTAGGTTAAGCTTGGTTTGTGGTTATCCTAGGATTGCCTCCCTTCAGCCTGAGGTCAATCTAGACTCTAACATAGTGGAAACCATACTGGGGAAGAAATACAAATCACCCCAGTACAATTGAGAAATTCTGAACTTTTGGATGATAAGTTTAGAATTCATTAGGCTGAAAAGTGGAAAGTTGTAAAGCAATATAAAAATCTTGAGAACTTTGAACACACTGGCTTGAAGAAGATACACCAAGTCTAATCTTGATCTCGATCCTCCTCCCATATTTGACAATCCTAATCTCATTCCGAGGATACTTAGACAAGAAAGTTCACCAAGTCCTAAACCAGTTTTCAGATCTCATTCATGCCTGGTAGAGTGGTTGTTCCTTAATGATCTTCCTTTTGACGAATACTTTGGTCTCTCCCTGTTTAGAACCACATCTGATAGTGAATTGTTGGACATAGTTGCAGACCCAAAATTCACCAAAGAGCTTGAAATCCAATGAGCCAACTTCTTAAGTAACCGAAACCTTTAGAATTCCCCTCAATCATCCCTCACCACTGATAGAATTCCTGAACTCTCTGACTCGGCTTCAACATCTTTTGCCTCATCATCATTTCCCCATATTTTTTAAAATCACCCCTCATCTCCATTCATACCTTCACTCCCTCATCAACCTATCATTACCCCTCAAATACCCATCACTGTTGTTACATCAACGGCTCTTGTTGTCATAAATCCTCCTCTTTCCCCAAGATCAATTTCAAATCTGCCTCGATTCATGGCTGCCAGATATGCACCTCTCATTCTACCTCTGAATTTGGATGATATGCCCACTTATTACCAAAGTAAGATACCTCTATTCGATGCCACTCAAAGTATCACAGTGCAGCAGCATGTTGATAGGTTGAATGACTTATTTGATCTTCATGAGGTAGATGCCAAAAATGTGTCCATGAGATTATTTGTACAGAGTTTTGGAGGTGAGTTTCGAAAGTGGTGCAGAGCATTACCAGCATGATCTATCAATACTTTGTCGATTCTCCACAGACAATTCCTGGACCGATGGGAGGTAAAGAAAAATCCTCTCCAAATTCTATCTGAGTATGAAAATATCAAAAGGAATGTAGGTGAAAGTCCAAGATTACTGTGTAAGGTTCAATGCAGTTTATAATACCATTCCAGCTGATATTAAACCACCGATGGGGTTAGCATTGATCAAATTTCCTGATGGATTCGATGCTGATATGGAATATTAGTTGAGAGAAAGAAATCCTACCACACTTGAGGATATGCAAAAGAATGCAGTAAGTGTGGAGGCAAATCTGCTGGCCAAGAGAGCAAGGATGAAGACTGAAAAGAAGGTGACTATAAAGGAAGAAGCATCTTCCTCAGATGTTAAGGCAGATCATATACTTCGGAAAATTGAGAAGATGTTTGATCGATTGACAATTGCAGACAAGCCTGAAACCAAAATAAAAAATCCAAACTTCAGAGGACAGCATGTTATAAACATTTTTGGGCACTTCAACCCCAATCATAAATGTCCATAAACTGAGGACTCCTAAGTCCCTAAAAGTGTTGCTTCACTACCTAAAGGAACAAGGTCAACTGATTACATCATATCCCAGAAGTTCTCCACTGAAAACTTCTCATAAATCGTCAAAATTGGACCATAATGAAAGCTCAATGTAGAGGGTGTGATGCATATCACCTTCCCAATGTACAAGGTGCAATGCATACTGATTTGCTCCTCTGTAGGGTGAGATGGTCGGGAATGGACAAATGGCAGGGAAAAAAATGTGAGGTGGAAGATCATGGAATCTTCCAGAAGCTTCCCCTCTAACACTTACCTCTCCATTTTCGACCAGGGATGAGTAAGAGATCATCATTCTCCAAGTGGAAGCAAGAACTATCAGAGGGAGGACACTAATCAAGATCCCAAAAGATGACTCACCTCTCTGTAATCATCTATATATGGATCGCTCAGCACAGAGATCCAGAGGCTGGAATTTTTTATCTTATAGAGAAGTGTTGTTAGTATTCTGGTGTACATTCACAGTGTTGGGTGATCTAGCTTTACTTGAGGTGAAGAAGGGCTTCTTAGCTGCAGGATGATGCTGGGTCAGAGCACATGGTTGTAATCTTCTTACTGCTTTCATCTGAATAAAGCTATTCTTGTTTCCTTCCCTTTTCTTGTGTACTTGTTTATATATGCTTGTATATGGTTAATGCACATCTGATCCTACATTATTTATGAATTTAGATCCTTGTTTCTTGCATAGTAGTATGTTGCTGTGATTCCACAGGTCTTTTTGAAGCTGGGCAGACAAAGAAGAAGCAGCAAACTCTATCAAGAAGGAGAGGAAATCGAACGCAAGACTCAGGTTGGCCCTCTTGGTTCTCCTCTCATCTATTTTCATAAAAGGAATCAATAGTAGACTTTGATTGTTTGTTTCTAAGATAGCCACCCATCTTAGTGGGAATAGCAACATTCGTGTGGACACTATTCCCGTATAACAAAATGGCGACTCCGCTGGGGAGCGACTAGATTAATTGTTAGCCTATCTATCTTTGTTTCTTTTAAAGACATACAGATGGAGCCTGAAGTCAAGCCAGCTAGCCTTCGAACTACATTTGTCATACAAATGCAAAGTAGATCAATGCTGCTTCAGTAAATCTCCGTGTTTTGTTTATGAATTAAACAATAGATCTGCAAGCAATCTAATTGCCCTAAGTGGTGGCTCTAGTAACCTCTTAGATCACCCCTGTGTTTTACATACACTGATATTTACTTATTTAGCCTAAACACCTGAACTAGATTGCAAACTGTGAGTGAAATCTCGTTCAAAGTCTCGCACTGCAACCATCGCACCCTGCCTTCAAGGCAACCTGTATGCATCGCACTTCCCGAGTGCAGTAGGTGCGCTGCATACTGAGTTCACTGTGTAACAGGTGCGATGGTCAAGGAGGGTTAACTTTACCCTCTGACTATGGCTTTTTCTCACTGTTTTCAGTCTTATTCAAGATTTTTGTTGTCTGTAGTCAGTGTACTTCTGTAAACCCCCTTCTCTTGCATTATTCCGCCTCCTTAGTGCAAAGAACTATAAATGGTTTTATGTATTGAGCGTCGTTTTTTAGTTCTCTTTTGCAAAAAGTAGCATAGTCGAACTATCGTCCCTAGATCTGAAAGTGTCGTAGCTATCGTTTTCAGTTTTAGAAAGCAATTCCATTGTTCTAGATAGTTGATTATACAGTTATTGTTGCATAGGATTTGAATTATTAGTTTCAAAGTGTCGAAAAGCAATTTCCATTTCAAAATTGCAAAGTGTCTCTCTTGCTTTCACTTCGTTTTGAAAAAGAATTTTGTTGAGTACTGTCGCTTTAAAAGTAATTTAGTTTTGCGCATAGCTTTCTTAACGTCATTCACACATTAAGAGAGCTGAAAAACAAATACCATGCATGTGCATTTTCATTTTGATTGCTTGGCTTGATTTAGGACTGTGCATTTAGCGTGTGCTTTGTGCTCTGTGAAGAAAAGATTCTTGACTTTCTTCCCTTTTGTAGCTAGGATTTTCATTGCTGAAAGAAATCAAACATTGTTTATCATCTAGACTACATTTTACATTTGTATATGCATCACATGGTGAAGCTCTTAAAGGCAAACTATTAAGCAAGATCGACTTAAAATAAATTCAATGAATCTAACAACGCTTTGGAACTTAACACACAACATCTAGAGGTCTAGGCTAGAGACGTATTTCGGCGTCGTAAAACCTGGTAACTGTTGCTTTCAGTGTTGGTTGGGTGATTCCTCCACTCTAAGGCGGCAAGTGCCAGTACGGACTTGTGCTCCCACGTACCATCGCGTATATATTGGGAGACCACAATAGGTTTCATCATTTATCCTTAGGAAGCCGTGTCTGCCACCCTATCGATCGCAATGCACCGAACACGGCATTCGGGAAGATTGACTGTCATACCGTAAAAAGTATTCTGCATTTTTTCGATTGGTTTGGTAATCCTCTCTGCCTAGATCTCCAGAGAAGTCCATTTTTCTCCTTTTCAGACTCCTTAAAAGAAAAGGTCCTCTGAGCACTTGTCACTTTAGGCTCAATAAAAATCGAAGGCGACTAGAGTCATCTTTTGTTTTTTCTCGACCCTTTAAAATTGAAAAAACAAGTTGTGTCAAAGCGTCTAAAATTCATTTAATTCAAAAAACATTTTTCCGCAATCATGGAAGAAAGTTAATCAAAACCCCGTCGTTCGCGGAGACTTACGAGTCAACCGTCGTTGACTCCGGAAGCGAAACCATTCCGGACAAAGTGAACTCGTCTAACCGGATCAAAGTCCCCTAGGTTGGTTAGAGCAAGCACTCCAACATCCTCCGAGACTCCGGTTACTCCAAACATTTCTGGAATCCCTGCCTCCACAGAAGAAATTCTGCAATAGCAAAAGGACATTACGACTGATCCTAGTGTGATGGTTAACACTTCTATTCCTTAACCGGCCCCGTCTATAGCCGATTCAGAAGGTGTTACTCCCCAACCGTCTACTGCTGCAAAACTTACATCTTCTTCGGCACCAGAAATATTTTAGGGACCTGACAGTCTGCCTCTTCCTCCTGGATTGATTGCCATAGAAGAGATTTTGGAAGATCCTCCATCTAGCATTCCAACGCAACTTGGAGTTGGGATCTCCCTATATCCTTCTTCATCAAAGAATATTCACCCACCCTCAGAAGTTCCTGAAGAATTGCTGAGGAATCTCTTGGATAGGCTTAATATGTCTAAACAACCGTCCATCAAGGACTGTGTCACCCGACACAGCAACAGCAGAAGCTCCTTCTGCTATTCCGACAATGTTTGCCAGCGTGCCATCTGTCCCAACAAGCTTTCAATCGCTGGATGGAGTCCATCCTGGGACTATTTCGATAGTATGGACTGTTCCCGTTTGTTCGTCCAGAATTATATCTGGAATCTCTTACGTTGGGTCTCAACAAATTGATCTATCACAAGGTCAATTTGGGCAAACTGGTCCCCAAAAGCAAATTATTCCTTTGAGCACTGGATTACCGTCATATGGAGGGCCATATACCCTTTCATTGTCTTCCCCAGAAGGGCAACCATGCGTGAGTTCGCAACAGAATTTGGGTTATGCTGGAATCACAACTAGCGGTTGGGTACCAATCCTATCTCAACAACCAAGAGTTGTATGCTCAATACAACAAAGTTCACCTATGACAAACATTCCCACTACGCCGGCTATTGTGGCAGTATCGCAAGTACAAGCGTCACCAAATGTATGCCAACCTCAAGTTTCACAAGTGGCAATACAACAATCTCTTGTACCTCCGACACAACCACAATCACCCACTAGTGGAATGGCACAGGTTCAAACGGAGAACACCAATCCCCATCTTGGTCAAACAGTCAGTGCTGGACAACAGTCCATGGCTTCACAACCATGGCTGGTGCAATACCAACAACCACAATTCCAGCAGGCTTACCAAGGATATGAACAACAAGTCTTTGCAAGTAATGGGCAGCAATATCAACCATATCATAATGGTTATGCCCATCAACCTTACCAAAGTTACCAACATGAAATGGATTATGCTGGTATGCAAAGACCGACTGCTCAAACTGTTAGCACTCAAATCTGTCTTAGGCTGAAATAAGGAAAGACTCAAGGCCACATCAAACCACGCTCAGCCTCGTAGCTAGCCCTACGAGGACATGAGAGGGCTCTCTCCGGGTCAAACTAGGAAAAAGATAATCGAAAAGGCTCGAGATGACTGAATTGATGACTGATTTTAGGCTAGGTATTAAGTACAAAGAATTTAGGATTGATTTTTTATGATTTTGTTGAAATCAAGGGAAAGGCAATTTTGGGTGCGGGGATGAGGCACAGTTTTTTGCAGAGGTCCACTTGGGGCAAGATAGGCAATTGTTTTGATGCCTTAAAGAAAGTGAGATGGATAGATCAGATCGGTGAGAGGCTAAGGAGAGCAAGGGGTCTCAAGGATTCTCCTTAAAATGAAGAAAACATAGAATATTAAACAAATTTAAAGGCAGAGCATGGCAGTTTCATGGATTCTACCTTAACACTTCATTTGCTTAATAAGAGAACATTTAATAAAGATAATGATGCACATACATAACTTACAAGAACTGAAAGAAACACACCATCAAGACATAAAGCCACATGGCTCCCAAGTAGTGCTGCAAAACCCTGGTCTTTCCTTTGCCAAAAATGTTGTAAATATGTACAATATAGTCTCAAAACTATCCCAAGAGTCCAACCTCTGCTACTGAATGAAAAATTACATATATAGACCAAGTCAAACCATTCCCTAACCTCTAGGGGTCTAGCTTCTCCTTCTAGGAGCTATTTCAACCAATTCTAAATTGAGCACTACAAACTAGGCAATCAAAACAACTTGCCTCTATAAACTTGGAAACCAATTCATTCATTAATTTTTTGCCATTTTATGAATGAATCTTCTAGAATAGGTAAAAAGTGCCATGTCAATCATGAAATTACATCAATTACATCAAAGAGGATGAAAAATCCCACCAAAATGTCAAAACTGGTCAATGTTGCGTTTTCCTGAGCTGAAGATGTAAAACTGGCCAATTTCCCCAACGCGTAGCGCGCCATTTCTCTACGCGTAGCGCGCCTTTCAGGCCAGTTTTGAGGGACTTCCCAGCATCAAAATGAGGCACAAGTGGGCTTGTTGGAAAGGTTTGAATGTCTAATTTCCAGCCCAAGTGGAATTCTTCAATTTGGTGGCCATTTGCGCCTCAAAAGTTGCAATCTCCCAAGTCTGCTTCCTGTGTGTCCAAAAAGTGGCCGAAGGTCATTTTTTGCTTGTTTTTTGACCTTTTGGGGGCTCAAATCTTCATGAAACTTCTTGGCCATAGCTGAGAAAGTGTATTTTGTCATTAAAAATCCAAAAATGCTGAGTTTTTGTGAAATGGACCTCCCCAACTTAAGGGTAGCGTGCGGCGCGCTATGCGTTGAGCGAGAACCCCAACGCATAGCGCGCCTGAGCCCTACGCGTAGCGCAACTTTTAGATGCGTTTTGGAAGCCTTCCCGGTGTCAAAATTGAGCGTAGGATAGCTCATTGGAAAGGTATCTGAATCTACTTTCCAACCCAAGTTAAATGTTTCAATTTGGAGTTCATTTTCATTGTCAAAAATAGAATCTCCCAATATTGGTCAAAATGTGCCAAATGAGGTTGCCTCAAGGCAGAGTGTTGTTGCATTCAAATTTGGAATGCCTTCATAAACTCAAAATTGAGCTCATGATATCTCATTGGAAAGCGCTTTGTGTCTAGGTATCATTTGACTCATCAAGAAAGTCATTTGGCCAACGAAGCTAGGAGAAAGCGTGATTTTCCCAAGGTCACTTCAGAGGTGCATTCGATTCTCCTGAGGCAACGATATTTTTGACATTTCTATACAACCATGATACCTGTGTAAAATGTGAAGGAGTTTTTTCTTTTTTGGGATGTTTTTGATAAAAACCTCTCTCAGTTTTCCAAAATTAGTCTTGTATTGCTCTGAAACACCTTTTGAGTGAAACCTATCCCGATGTGTGAAACAAGGAATTTTGTGGAAATGAAGCGAAATAAAGGGGATAAGGGACTTCTAAATTCTTGGGGAAATTTTTGGAAGTAGGGAGGGATGTTATAAAGCAGGGGAAAATGGAATCGTAGAGATCGAGTGAGGGGAAGGGGTCCAAAAAGGAAAAACACAGGCTAGCCTAGAAAATTGCCAAGTTGTGGCAAGAAACTAGGGTTTGTGCAAAAATGAGGAATTTGGGGGATCTCAGTGATGGGAAGCATTTGATAAGGTACTTTAAGGATAGGGGAAGGTGTATGAACATCAGGATATAATTTTTGCCGATGATTTGACCGTCCAAGAGAAATTTCCTTCAAAACCCTAGGAGAGGGAACTGACCTTACCTAGGCGCAACTGAAGCATGAACAAGATGTAAAATGACTCATTAGACATTGACATGATAAGGAAAACCCTATGAATGATGATAGACTCAGCTGAATGATGACATTTGGACAACTTTAGAAGGAGTGAAAGCAAACCCTAGACCTAATGCCCAGTGACTAAATTTTGCTTGAAGACTCTTTAAAATGACAAAATTTGACCTTGACACTCTGAGAACACTTTGTAAGAGCATATTTGATCGCTGGAGGAAGGCTGGAAAGACTGACACTAACATTGGCTCCAATGGGGATGGTAGCTCCTTGGAGGTGCCAAGAACCGCAGATCTCTGTAAGAGCTAGACAATGCCTTCATCCATTGGGCGATGGAGTCATTATTTGATAAACAATACAAGACTTTGACTCATTTATTGACTGAAACTTGATTCAAACCGACTCAATTATGAAACCTACATGACTGAAAACTGACTCACAAATGACTCATGACTAACTTAACTAAAATAAGAACTTACAAAGCTTATTGAAGGGTAGTAGTCCATCAAGATTTGAAATCATGATGACAACCACCTGTGTTTCTTACAAGACAATATACCATCAAACTATATCAAAATGCCAATGCAACCAATCAAGAAGATGGCTTCTTAACTGATTCTTCTTATCAGATCTTCTGGTCAACAGTACAAACCTATCACTGGGCATCCAAAAACATAGTTGACCATGGCTGCAACAAAACACTGTAATAAACACTTTCACTGCTGGCTGCAACAAACTTGCTAGAGGATCGTAAAAAACATGAAGATTTTCCATTGCCACCTCCTACTGAAAGATCAAGGTGTCCTTTGTTTCAAATTCTGATATGCCTTCATCATGTGTTTCGGTAAAAGTATGCTCATGGGCTTCAAAAAACTCTGAACAGGTAGATGAGAAGATCTCCTCTTGGAAAAGCATTTCAGCACATGAAACATATGAAGAGGAATCTGAATGGAAATCCTGAATGTTTTGATATTCTATGGTGTGAATGTGTTGTAGGTCATTCTTAAACAAAAAACAATCTTCGAGATTATCAAACATGACAGCCTTATCATCTTTGTGAAAGAAAATATTATATGTTTGTTGATCTATAAAACTATTACAAGACCGTCATCATTCTCAAAAGAGGAAGAGATTTCACCAACACTTTCTTGACCATGTGTGCACTGCAAATCTGTTGTAGCTTCGGCTGAAACAAGACCTTTTAGAAGTAGATCTATCTCATCTTCAGACAAAGGAGACAATACCTTTTGTTTTCTTTTGTTCAAACAGTGATTGTCTTCATATGACATGGCAATCAAATTATCATTTACCACTAAGTTATCAAAAGAAGATTTCTCACTTACCTGAACAAAATCCCATCTTGTTGTCCATGAAATGACCGGATTACCTCCTCATGAAGGCTTTGGTCAATAACTTTGTCTTCTTCTATGGACAGATCTGGAATAAAACCCTCTCTTTCATCAGTTCCCATGGTGTTAAGATCTTGATCCGGTTGCAAAGTTTCCTGAGCATCTTGATGGGAATCCTGGTTTTCTTCATGTTTCAGAAATGGATTCTCATACAGCGCCTCCATGATCTCATCATCCATAAAATTATCATCTTCATAATATTTCTTAAGGCTTTCAATAAAACTATAGGCATGCTTGCAACTATGTTGAACTAAATTTAATGATGGATAAGAGTCCTTATATCGTTCAATGAACATAGCATGAAAATCCTTTAAATAGTAAATACAAGCAGGCGGCAAACTTTCATACCATGATTGGGCTTTACCTTCCAGAGTGGCCAAGAATATCTTCATCAAGCAATCTTCAGGAAAATAAACCTTCAACTTGCGAATATGCATGTGAAATCTAACCAGATGTAAAGCAGCATCTTTCTTACCATCATTGTTAAACGTAGGCAGATTCCTTAACCAATCTATCTTGGGCATCTTATTCGGAAAACCTGGAATGTGATCTCGGCTCATGGGAGCATAAATTCTCATGATTCGATCCATCTTGAAAATCTCACAGCTATTGATCTATCTGCAGTGAAGTCACCATGAAGCACAGGTCGCTGGATTCTTCAGTGAATGAAGTCACCAGGTGAATGATTTCAGCCTTTCTAGTGTCTGATCGTTGTTCACCATCAACAATCAGATCTGAACTTGATATATGTACTGGGGTAATTAACAAGTTAAATGTCACGTTTACAAGCTAGACTGGAGATTGACTGAAGCAACGTTTATCTACTTCCGCTAATGCAAAGCAAAAGCGTTTCGAAGGCTACCTGGCATAACTTCAGGCTCCGTTTGTAGCTTATAAAACAAATGACATCAACAAGCAAACCATTTGTTCTTCCCCAGTATGGTCGCCACTATGTTAGCGCTCAAATCCGCCTTAGGCTGAAATAAGGCAAGACTCAAGGCCACATCAAACCACGCTCAGCCTCGTAGCTAGCCCTACGACGACAGGAGAGGGCTCTCTCCGGGTCAAGCTCGGCAAAATATATTCGAAAAGGCTCGAGATGACCGAATTGATGACTAATTTTAGGCTAGGTATTAAGTACAAAGAGTTTAGGATTGATTTTTAAAGGTTTTGTTGGAATCAAGGTAAAGGCAATTTTGGGTGCGGGGATGAGGCACAGTTTTTGCAGAGGTCCACTTGGGGCAAGATAAGAAATTGTTTTGATGCCTTAAAGCAAGTGAGATGGATAGATCAGACTGGTGAGAGGCTAAGGAGAGCAAGAGGTCTCAAGGATTCTCCTTAAACTGAAGAAAACATAGAATATTAAACAAATTTAAAGGCAGAGCATGGCAGTTTCAT
>APFE030316026.1:0-54481 GCA_000404065.3 Pinus taeda | reverse complement strand
AACAATATAAATAATTTATTTAAAAGTTTTTTAACAACCTTGACCCCTCCCCTTGGGCCTTGGTCAAATCTAGTCGTTAGAGGTCTTGTCTATCCGTTGCTCGGTCAAATATAGCTATTGGAATGGCTTGTTGTCCCTATTTAACTTATCACTTAGATTGGATCTTCAACTTGTCCTAACGATGAACCACACTAGTTGGTTTGAAACACGTCGACAAATGATTTTTTATGTGATTTTGCCGAAATTATTCTCACAAACATGTTATGGATCACAGAAGTCTCAACTCTATAGATGAATTCTCTTCAAGAAGAGTCATGTCTCATTTAGACATGCATTTTCAGCCTAATTACTAGTTAACTAATAATTATTTATGCTTATTATCATTTACATTATTTATATATATTTTATTCGTTACACAATACCTGAAAAAAGAACACACACCCCCAAATTGACTCCTCACACCTTGTGTTTTCATATTTGGGCTCTAGACTTTGACCATTATCATCCATGCATTTATTTATAGGTCCTAGATGAATTTTCTTTTCCATCAAACCCACAAACTCACCCTATCTTCATACCTCACTACCTTTGTGTCCTCGCTTACTTTGTCTTTGTGCTTGAACTCACCCAATCACCAAGGTTTTCTCTCATAGGCACCATCATTGTGCCCCCTAGTCAATCTCCGCCATTAAAGATTAATTATAGCATCAACTACCCACACTAGTTGATTCTCTCTCGAGCACATGAACACATGATTCTAATTCACAAAAACCTTAGCCGCACCCCTTTGTGTAATAGAAAATCACCTCTATTGTGCAATATAACACCATCTTAATAAAAATTGTGATATCATGTGATATAGTTTTAAAGCCATAGTGTCATTAAATCCCACATATGGTCACTCTTTACTTGGTGTCTCTCCCATTCATCATTGAAGAGTGATACCTCACCCCTAATTCAAGAAATAACCTAAGATGCTTCTAGATGAGCCTTGGCCTCACACTGAGGAGAATGATTGCCAAGGCAAGGTTGAATCCCTGCTAGTTTAAGTCTCACAGTGCACAATATCTATTCCCATGAAGTTAGTGAAACTTTTATTGATAAACCCTTATGAAATGAAAATGGTTGGATTTGTATGCACTATAAGCCCTAATCTATCACTGATATAACCAATGGATAAGTACCTACTTTCTCAAGAAAGGACCTCAGATATCATTTGATGCAATGTTTGCTGGCTAATATTTATAACATGTGTTGTGAATGGAAGGCTATGTATGTGGCACAAGAAGGGTTCATAAAACCCCATGATTAAGATCCCAGATGATGAGCCACCCACTATCTTACAACATATTCATGGACACAGGTATATTAGTTGTTCCATAGAGACAACTAGCCAAAGCGTGATCTAGTTTCAGAGATATACATGGTTGTTAGAAGATCTTGGTTGCACAAGGTGGTTGCTCATCCCCTTATCCTCCCATGCGAAAAAGAAATTAAATGGATTATAAAATACATTGATCATGAATAATCCATGGTTAGGGATAGTCATGGACAATTGTTTACTTCTTTTAATGCTTTTGATATTTAAATGTACTATGAGCTTCCCAAGGAATAAATAGACTTGAATGAGGATTGGTTAAAGCATTTCAAGACTATTCCCATATAACTACTAAATACATGGTGGATCAATAAGGGAAGCATAAGGTATCGTCTGAGTAAAAATTATCCTAGAAATCTACTGAGAAATTCTTTTTACTTGGTGGATACCATGTTATGCAAGTCATATAATCAACCAAATGTAGAAAAATTCAATTAAGGGTGGGTCCCCTTGATGTACTCTACGAAAGTCAAAGGAAATGTTTTTAATTGGGATGATATCCTTTCAATTTATTTGAAAGACAACATAAAGCAAGCCCATAATCCAACAAAGGATCAACAACCTTAGTTCTTCATGGCATCTTACCTCTTAGATGCCAATTATGAAGCATGTGTTCCCAATGATGGTATAGAAATGGAAGGTGCATATGAAACCAATTCATATATATTCCAAAGTTCGATGAGAGTCCCATTATATCCAAAATTACACCAAGATTTCCCAAGTACTTCTTGATGCCCCTTTATGAAATCATGCTTAAGGTATCCACTCCATGCATGTGAGAAAATGGTAAGAAAGTATTTCCAACATTTGGAAATTGAATTGTGAATAACGATGGCATATGGCTGAGAATATTTGGAGTAAATAAACCTACTCACCCACTCCCAAAATTTTTCACTAATAGGGAAATACTATAGGAAATAACATATTAGGTGTACACATGGGTAGATGGAATTCTCTTAGGGGATAAGAAGTATCCATGGCCATGCATGGCATTCTATTTCAACTCATATCAAATAAAACATATCAAAGAAACTAGAGTTTAATATAACACTTTGACCCTTTTCCATTTCGGGGAGATGAAATTCCATAGGCATGATCCCAACTCTCCAATGAAATATGGTTGCAAAACATGCAAGTACAAATGGGAGTACTAATAAAAAAACTTGGGCTAAAAAGGAAAAACTAAAAATTGCTTTGAATTTTCAAAAGTTGTTTTTAGAATGGGATATGATTCTTCCCAGGAAAAAAAGGAGAGAACTTAGGTGAAGATGGAATCCCTAAACAAAAATCAAGTTTCCCAATGAGAAGTAGCTCAAATTGAATAAGAGAAGAAGTTGAAATAAGACGATAAGCAGGTAGGGTAGCATAGGATTTGGAGCTCAAAAGGAAATAAGAGGATGTTGGCATTGTGGTGTTTCCATTGATGTCAATAGGTGTATGAATCATATGCCTTGTATGATGTTAACAGGTGTATGGTTATGAAGCTAAACTTTAAAGAGTAGTTTGTACTTTTGTCTCGAGCCTACACCTGACGCTGAGCTACAAATGGAGTTGAGGAAGGAACTTACATAAGATGACATAGGTGATTAGTTGAGGAAGAACTACATATGTGTATAGAGGTTTCTGAAGTGTTATTGAGACTTGTCAAGGCTTGGATTGGTCCTACATGTGTTGAAGAAGGTGTGCCAAAAGTTGGAAGCAGTTTGACTAATGTTTGACTAAGTTTTGGTCAAGATAACAAGGTAACTCAGTTCATAGTGGAGAAACTTGCATTATAACTAACTTCTCAAATGGACAACCTACATTACCCCTTCTAGAGTGAATTTCCTAGATTTTGCGTGCACCCCACTGAATTCCAAGGGCATTTACTATGGTTTTTGCACATGGTCTTTGATGGATGGAGTCGACTGAGTTAATATTGATTCTAGAAGGTGATCAAGTCAAATATGATGAGGATTACTACCGTGTATTTATTTCATCTTCCATCATTGATAAAAAAGTTGGAGTATGCAACAGGTGGTGTTGGATTGAGAGAGAATGTGAGCTACAATATTGCAAAGATAGTGTGCAGATCAGAGCTCAAATTTGGAGCATGTTTTAGTGGATGATGGAGTTATTGTGTTTCTATGTGCTTACCATGATTGTGTTACAGATTGCGTTACTCCTAGTATTATGTTGATGGTATGGAGAGGAGGATATTGTTGTAGTTGTTTTAGTAGAGACTTTGGATCATAGTTCATATTACTGATATGTTTGTGTTGCGGGGGTTCCATTGGAGAGTTTATTGTTGTAGCATCTTTGGATGTGATTTATATGGCTGCTAGAGTATCGTAGTGATGTCTCAGTGTGATGTTCATATTGTTATTGTAAATTGTTGCAGTGTTTGAGTTAGATGAGAAGATTGATTGTGTTGAGGTGATGTATTGATTGTAGCTGAGATTACGTTTCAGAGGTTTGTATGTAGATTGGTTATTGTTGCAAATTTCATTCAGTTGTATGAGCATAGAAGTTATTGCGAGTCCAGTATGAAAATGGAAAAAATGAGGATCACAAGTGTTTGATTGCAGAGATCGTAGATCCAGTATGAAACATGGTCCATAGGAGAGATTGAAGGTTGAGGCCTTCAGTGAGAAAGTGGCGGCTTGATTATTCTGGGTGTAGTGACATCCTTAAAGTAGTGACCTAAGAACTTGGGAGTGGTGGCTTCCATCCAGTGGTGGCTAGGCAAGATTTATTGGGAGTGGTTGTTGGGAACAGGTCCCCTGGGGGTCAATTTTGCGGTTAAACACCCAATTTTGTGGTATAAGGCTCGAATTTTGTGTAAAGAAATGTAAAGTCTCTGCATTTTGTGGTCACGGAGCGCGAAGATGTCTAAAGTTAAAAGAGTTTTCTGTCCTTAGTCTAGATAAGTTGTGTCAGTTTTGGAGATCTACCCATGGTCCATAGACCATGGGATTGTATAAAAAGGGAAGTATTAGAAGATATAGAGGGAGATAAAAGTAAGTAATTTATAAGTCATGAGTCATTGGTAAGTTTGGGTGAGCTAAGAGTGAGAGTCTTAGCTAGGAAGAGGCTCTGCAGCTGAGTGCATAAAGGCCTAGGGTGGAAGTCCATAGTTGAGTGCGCGGAGCCTTGCAGCTGTGTGCACAGGGCAAATAGAGTCTATATTGGGAATTTGAATCATAAATAAAGAGAAGTATTCTAGAATCACTATGTTTTCTGTTTCTAATTATTGCATCCGATTATGATATGTTCAGTTCTGTGTTTACAATATAATGTTAAAATGATGTGCAAACATATTTGTTTGCATATGTTATTTGAATGCAAGTAATATTATATGTTTATGTGAGGGTAATATTAATTGCATGATAAAGTTGGCTAGCCACTAAGATAATTAGGGAAACGAGATAGTAACATAGTTATGGAGGCACGTAAGTGCCTGAATCATTGTTTAGGGTTGTGCGAAAGGCAGTTGGATACCTTCGCGGAGGTTCTGAAAGATGGAGGAGGAAATACATCGATAAGCCCTAAATGCTTATCGATCTACCCGAAGGTAGGGATTAAAGTAGAAACCTGACATCACAACCATCTCAGGGTGCAAAAAATTGGTTCCTGCATCCCCCCATACAGCTTCGAGTGAGACTTTGGTTCGCGCTCTGCGAATTGATGCCAAAAGGGCCAGTAGTGTAGGGATTTTCTTTGCTGCCTAACGCTAAACCTAGGTGAGGGCCTGTTATGCAGTAATTTGTCACCGTTGGTCACCGTCCCTGTTACCCTTGCTTTCGCACATTGGAGGACACATTTATGGACCTGTGACCAGTGACAAAACCAAAAAACACTTGCATTGTATTCCCCTAGGTATGAACATCATATTCCCTGAAGACACCTTTTGCAGATTATCCCTAAAAAGTGCCTTTTTTCCATTAGCGCAGGTTCACAGTGTCTTGCCCGTGCCAATGACTCAGTTCCTTAAAAGGAGGCGCGCCCATTAACGCTCTGTCATAGAGCAAAGCCCGCGCCACCTAAATTTGGTTATGATTTTTAGCCAGCGCGCACTGAAGTGTTTTTTCCTCTTTGTTCATGGAGTTATCTAAAGGAAAAATCCTCATGGAAGTGGTCGAGTGTCATCTTTTTATCCATGACAACTAAGTCCAGTGGCTATTCAGGGATAATACTAATCTTCAGTAGGTGTCCTGATACAATGCATACTCCTTCCTCCTACATCTATAAATGACTGTCCCCTTGCATTAAACCAACTAGTTTTTCTAGAGCTATTGTGAGTGCTGAGATACTGCTGGAGTGATAGTGAGAATTGAGAAGTATAGAGGGGTTATGCTGCCAAAATATTGAGAGAGAAGAGGTCACTTTGCAAGGCGTATTTAGCCGCTTGCCCAGTCAGAGGAGGTTCAACGTCAGAACCCTTTGGTTGTAATGTTTCTCTGTTTTTACTGATTAATAGACGACTATCATTATGGTTCCACTCATGTGTCTTTTAATGGTATTTGAGTTATATCTTTTCTGACCGATATATAATTGCATATATTGGATTTTACGCTTGTGTTTGTATCGTTCTTTGCGTGTGCAGGTGTCCATTCATGAGGAGCGTGGGGATTGTGACCAGCCAGAGCAAAGGAACGGGAGAGGCGTTTCTTCTACAACTACTAGCATTGGATTCCAGGTAGATCATCATGATCGATCTCTGATTTATGCAATTAGGAACTTGCGTGTAGCGTTGTGTGATTGTTGCTAGACCCGTGTTGGGCTAGTGGGATCGCCTCTGTCCGCAGAGGGGATTTACCAGTTCAACAGGGCCCATCAAGCCAACAAATGGTTCCGTTTCCAGGACCAGGATCTCCATAATGAGATGTGTGATGTCATATCATTGGAATCCAACTAAGAAAGTGATCGAAAACTAGTTGGATAGAAATATCCACGAATTCGCGGTGCAAGAAAACAAGAATCCACGATTGGTGAAAGAACAGTGGTTGGATAGATACTTGTACAGAGAAATACACAAAATATTCTTCTGTTCCTTCCCAGTTGAATTATACGAGTGGATCAAAAATTTGACAGATGACCAAGGAAGGTGGAGGCTTGACAATCCGATTGTTTGGACACCGGAGTCAGTAAGGAGGTTGGAAGCTTCTGAAGATAAGATTGTGTGCTATTGACCATTGGCTCGACCGCATCATAGGAGGATTTGTGATAGAGTTCATGGTCAATACCTCTGTTAGTTACAACAAATCCGAGTGTTGCTTCTTTAAAGGACCGCGAGGTAAGTATTTAAAGTCACTAAGTACTTGGATTAAGATGCTCTTGTGTGAACAACGGGTTATGCGGTTAACTTGATGTTTGGAGCTATGCGAATCAGAAAGTCTTTCAGGGATAGAGGAAGAAAAGGCCTTGAGTATAGCCCACTGATTGGACCTCCATTGAGTGACGATGAAGGAGCACCGAAGACTTCTCCCTGAGCGCTAGTTAGTTGATAAGACAAGGGTTCCCGCGAATACCTACACTGTCTCCACCCTCATCCCATCCATCTACACTACCTCCATTCTCGCCTCCACCGCTCACCCCATCACCCACACCACCACCACCTACACCACTGTTCAATATGGTGAACTTCGTAAAACTACCTGTATTCAAGGGTGTAGGGAATGAAGATCTGAACCAGTTCCAGTTTGTCACGAAGGCTGTATGGGAAGCCCAGGGTATCATGGATGACCAAATGAAGAAAGTCACCCTGGTTACTGCTTTGCAAGACTGTGCACTAACATGGTACATTAAGTATAGTACTAACAACCCAACCGCGCTGAATAGAGAATTCAAGAGACCTAAGTCTCAAGCACAGTCAATTGTGGGGTTCAAGGAGATCATGATGAAGCCTGGGGAGACGCCATAGGATTTTGATCAAAGGTTGAAGTGTATGATCCATGAGGCAAACATGAACCTAACTGATGGGCAACACCGCGAATGGTTCATAGCTTTGCTCCTGGCCCACCTAAGGGTTGCAGTATCACAACAGAAGATTGGAACCTAGGCAGAATCTCTAGAAATTGCAATGAGGCTGCATGAGACAACAATGCAGGATGCTAATATGGGGTTTCAATAGATTCATGCATAGTTGCAAAACCTTTGTCTCAAAATGAAAAGACTAAAGAAGGACAGAACAGCTAAGCCAGAGGCACACAAAGAAGTTTGGTGCCTAAGATGCAAGGGTCATGGGCATGACAAGGATCATTGCCCAGTCTTTGTGAACTATGTTGCAGCAGGGGGATAAATGCCTTTATGGTCGGAGGCTGCGGCAGCACCAAGTGCAGGGCCCACGCTATGGTGTGCTGTATGCCAGGTGGTTGGAAAACATGTGACCGACGATTTCCATTTGCTGTAGAAATTCGTACAAACACCACAAAAAAACTTCTGCAACTTTTGTCAATCAGTAGGTCATGACGAGCGCAATTTCCAAAATTACGAAATGATGATAGATAGGACACTTGCATAGAGGGTGCAGGTAGAAACGCGACCTCCAGACCAAGGTATTGGGGGAATGCAAGATGAGTATTAGGGGCGCGATTGATACTGAGGTGGAGGAGGGCCAGGTAGAGGCCGAGGGTAGCTGATTTGTTACAATTGCGGAGGCCCAAGACACTATGCGAGGGATTGCCTGAATCTGACGTGATTTTCATTTCGCTACTGTACTCAGTTTGACCATGCGACTGAGGATTGCCCAATATTATTGGCTAAGATTCGCAAAAAGGGGGCACAGCCTCCATAGCGGACAAAAAACCTCAAGATGATGAGGGCTAAGCCTTGCGAGGAAGACCCTAAGGTAAACACTATGTTGTGAAGTGGAACTATGACGGGGGAGGATAAAGGCAAGCAACTTGCAGAAGGTGAATGGGTCTACAAAGCATCAGAAAAAGAAATTGGGTTTGATATGGAGAGTGCAAAAGAAACATTTATGGAAGTAAAGAAAAGCTTCGCTAAGGCCTCTACCTCAGGAAGTTAGGAGAAACCAGTTGAAGAAATGGACCCATCCATGATTACGACATTCTTGGAGACCTGCATGAAACTTATTCGCGATATTCAGGTTGTGAAGGGCCTACAGGAACTAATCAATCGGTGCATTGGTAAGGATGGTGCTATTGGTGAGCTGTGAATGGTAAGGAAGCTTGACAAGCACAAGGCAAGGACCGGGCGTGAAATGAGACTCACCGTGCACACAGGGGAATATGAAATGGACCAGGTTATCTTGGATTTAGGGTTCGATGTGAATGTTTTTCCAAAACAGACTTGGGAAAGAATGGGGAGACTTGCACTCCAGTGGTCTCCGATCTATTTAAGAATGGAAAATAAACAGGAAATTATCCCAATGGGGATGTTGCAAGGGGTAACAGTTGACATCAAGGGCACGAGCGCACTGGCAGATTTTGAAGTAATAAAGATTGTGGATGATAGCAATCCCTACCCTGCACTCCTTGGAATTGATTGGGCCACTGACATGAATGGGGTAATCAACCTGAAGAAGCGAAAGATGATATTTAAAAATAAGTTGGTCTGCGTGGTGTTGGCGTTGGATCTTGCGGAAGGACCACGCTATACAAAACCAGTTCAAGATTATGAAAGTGATGACGATCTCGACCAGATTTACAAGATAACAATGCGAGACTAGGTTTGGGTAAATTCGACAACGAATAGACGTATTGCATGGGACCATGAAAGCTACTGCACATCAAATTTGGATGAAGAATTAGAGCATTGGTAGAATCGGCTACATGAAGTATCTACGCTGCGTTGTAATATGATGACCAAGTCATTGTGTTGCATGTCATTTGAAGTCAAGGATCGGCCTCATTATGATGGGATAACTAATGTTGATTGCGTTTTGGATGCATTTTAGAGAGAAGTTCTAGAGAAACATTGCTTCCAGGCCTTGGAATGGGTACTGCACGTTATGCCTATAAGATGGTGGGGTATGCACAAGGATAGTTTCGGTGATTGGCATGACTATAGGAGGATGATGAGAATACGTTTTGGGCAGCCAAAAGTGTGGATGATAGATAAGTATGATGGAAGGGATGATCAACGTGATCACTTTGCGAAATGGACTAAGGCCTATAGAGCAGAGCCCAAGCCTGAATGGGTGCATCTATTTTGTCATACCCTAGGCGTCATACCAATGAATTGGTACTTGGAAACTGAGCTCCGCCATGGCACTGAAGAGTGGGACATCTTGCGCTAGGGATTTATAATGACGTTTAACTTTGAGGATGGGTTTGAATGTATTGATGTGACACTACAAGAGGTTAAAGTAGCTACCTTTAGGATACTGCAAGATCCTTTGGACCTGGTCCAACCTGATTGGACTACCCAGCTGTGTCATGCGCTGGAATGCTATAATGTGACTGATGAATAAGAAGACGAGGATCCCAAAAAGATTAATATTCCAGAAAATGAAGGTCATCGCGAGGTTGAAGGTCTGCATATAGACGATCCAGACATAACCGTGCCACTGAAAACTTGGCAGGTCAACATTGGCACAGAGGCGGAACAAAAATTTTCAAAGATTGGGGACTATTGGGATGATGTGATAATAGATAAGGTCGCTGAACTCCTCTATGAATATCGAGATTTGTTCCCCATGAAGTTTTCTTATTTAAAAGGAATAATAGGAGACCTGGGCGTCATGAAGATCACCCTGAAACCGGACGTGAAAACTATCAAACAAATACCTTACTGCCTTAATCCTAAGTATAAGGAAAGGGTTCGCGCTAAGTTAGATAAGATGCTCGCAGTAGGAATTATTGAACCATTGGAAGAATCTGATTGGGTAAGCCTAATAGTGGTTCAGGAAAATAAATAGAAAGAAGAAATAAGAATATGTGTGGATCTCTAGAAGTTGATTGACACTTACGTGCATGATCCTTTCTCGACCCCGTTCACTGACGAGGTCCTGGACAATGTAGGTGGCCAAGAAGCATACTCTTTCACTGATGGGTTCTCTGGGTACCATTAGATCAAAATCACGCATGAGGATATAAGTAAGATGACCTTCGTGACTGAATGGGGATGTTTTCAGTACACTGTAATGCCTTTTGGGCTGAAGAATGCGCCAACAATCTTTTCATGCATAGTCATTGCAACATTCAAGGACTTCATTCATAAGTTTCTGGAGGTATACTTTGATGATTGGATAGTGTTCTATGTTCTGTTGGAATGATGAATGCCAGAAGTGCTTGGACATGATGAAAGAGAAAATGGTCACCGTGCCAATCCTAGTCTTCCCAGACTGGAAGAAGGAATTTCATGTGCACGTGGACGCTTCATGTATTGCGCTGGGGGCCGTGCTGACACAAGCAGGCGAGGGGGAATTGGAGCATCCTATAGCATTTGTGGGCATAAAGCTATCTAAGGCGAAGAAGAACTATTCCACTATAGAGCGCGAAGGACTAGCCATGGTGTACGCGCTCCAAAATTTTAGTACTATTTGTTGGGTAGACATTTTAAGATGTATACGGATCATTTTGCATTGAAATACCTGGTCAATAAGCCTGTGTTGGGGGGGAAGATCTGCTGATGGTTGTTGTTGTTCCAAGAGTATGACTTTGAAGTTATTGTGAAGCCAGGATGATTGAATGTAGGACCTAATCATCTGTCGCGCATTGAAACGACGAGGAGCCTACTAATTTGGAGGAGGGGTTGCCTGACACATAGCTCTTTGCAGTGCACATTGTGGATAATCACTTTGAAGATATCATACATTTCTTGACGACAGGAATTGCTTTAGAAGTGTATACAAGCCAATAGAAGAAGGAGTTAGTAGTGCACGCGATAGAATTATTCGTCATTGCAGGGCACTTGTACAAAATAGGGTCAGAGGAAATATTGTGACATTATGTACTTGACTTTGAATGAAGTAGCATTCTCCCGGAGGCTCATGGAGGAGTTGTAGGAGGACATTGTGCAGGAAAAGAAACATCACAAAAGGTTCTATGTGCTGGGTTGCGATGGCCAACTTTGCATAAAGATGTGAAAGAATATTGTAGGGCTTGTGACACATGTCAAAGGACTAGTAGCCCATCGTAGAGGGATGAAATGCCTTTGATGCTTCAGGTGATGTTACAACCATTTGAGAAATGGGCGACTGACTTTGTGGGTCCAATTTAGCCTCTAGGAAAGAAGACGGGTGCGCGGTACATCATCACTGTGACTGAGTACTTGACCAGGTGGGCCGAGGCGCAGCCTGTGAAGGACTGTACAGGCCTGACAATATCAAAGTTTATTTTTTAATACGTATTGACAAGATTTAGCTATCGAAAGATCTTGATGAGTGATTGTGGTACGCACTTTCTTAACAAAACAATCAGCATGTTGACAAAAGAATTTCAAGTATATCATCAGAAGAGTACACCTTACCACCCACAGGCCAATGGGAAGGTGGAAGCATTCAAGAAGATACTAGAGAATGAACTGACGAAGGTCTGCAATGCCCAGAGAAATGACTGGGATGTGCGCGTACCAATGGTGCTATGGGCCTACAGAATGACTTGCAAGAAGTTAACTGGAAAATGCCTTTCAGACTCGTGTATGGCATGGAAGTTGTGATGCCAATGGAATACATTGTACCTAGTCTATGCATAGTGACACTGATAGGAATGGCAGACCATGGAGACCTGGAAGAGAGGCTCGAGCAACTAGCAGAGCTTGAGGAGGACCGATTTCTAGCTAGATTTCATCAACATGTTCAAAGGGAGCGCGAAAAGGAATGGCAATCGACACATCAAACTGTGCACCTTCAAGGTCAATGATCCAATCTTATTATATGACAATAATTTGATAAATTTCCAGGGAAATTTAGGATGCAATGGCTAGGGTCATATGTTATTAAGGAGATTACTGATCATGGAGTAGTTTAGTTGGTCAAACTGAATGGAGAACCCTTTCTAGTGAAGGTGAAAGGTAGCCGATTGAAGCCATACACTGATGATCCAACTAGGTGACTATATGAGGGAAGCACAGTCTTAACATTCCAAGCAACTGAAAGGAAGTGAGGGACTATAAACTACACTACTTGGGTTGGGGAGCTGTGCTATTAGGGAATTGCGTAGAACAAAGATATGTCACAGTTCCTATGGAAGCACGCAGGGGGCTGCACTACCAAGGAAGAAACCACGCAGAGTAGTGGGAAAGTGACCGTTAAGGTCACTTTTCATGATGTGACGATGAAAAAATGGCCAAATGGAGCAGGGGGCGGCATTTAAGTCAGACTTTATGGACCAAATCTCTGAAAATCTGCCGCCAATCTAGCATTAATGAACCGATTTTTGGGCAAATGGTCGGATTTGGATTTGAAAGTGCTTATAAATTACAGGTGGCTACCCAATGAAAAACAATTGGAATTTTGAGAATTGAGTTGTTGAGCTCCTAGGCGCACATGAACCGTGAAACCTTCAAACTTTTGCTAGAAAGTTCCGTGTTTGAGACATTGCCACAGGCGAATAAGGATTTATTAAGTAGCATTATGTTGATGCCCACTGAAGATATGAGTGCGAAAGCACCGAAAACCAAGGGAGCTGTTCTAGAGGTGGCTATGGTAGCAGAAGGAGCTGCCTCAGAGGTTGCGCCTACAAAAATACCAGTTGAAGTACCAAAGTCTCCACAAATGCCTAGGCCAAGGCCTACCCCAACCATGGAGGGTCCCAAGATCAATAAGGGCAAGAAGGCCACACCACCATAGCCGGTGCACACATCTCCCAGGAAACACCCCTAGAAGGTTAAGTCCACTACATAGGAAAAGGGCAAGACAATTAACCTAGAGCCAAAAGAAGAGGAGTTTAAGGATATCCAAATCGCTGATGAGGATGTTGGGGTGGAAACGAAGGATGTCAAAATTGTGCCTAAGTATGTTCCTCCGTGCAAGGGAAAGACCAAGGTGCCCAAAGACATTGATGAGAGTAAGGTCACCCTGCATACACCCCTCTTGCCAGACCAAATTGTGTTTGAAGGACCGCGCTTGGGGCGTGTGCCCCTATTGAAATTAGAAGACTGGGATTTAGTGAATACAGAGTGGTTTCCTCACCTAGAAATGGATCAACTCATGCATTGTGTGTTCCAAAAAAATACTGGAGTAACTGCATCAGAACCGAAGAAGTGGCTGAGAGGCGTGGATAAGGTAGGACTGCTCAACCTCCTATGGGTGCCACATTAGAACTGTGCCCCCATCACAATGGTGGTAATCAAGTAGCTATTGTGCTTGGTACACGATGGATGTTTGTGGCTGGAGGAGCCAATACCCATCACTGATAGGCTAATCCATAGGATCACGCGGTTGCTATACATAGGGGAAAATCCGACCATGGCATTTGGCGAAAAGGCTAGCGAGCATGTCCTTGCGGAGGCCATGAAGGAAAAGTTCAAGTTAGTAAAGAAGATGCACGTCTATTTCATTTCGAGCATATATGACCCTAGGGTCAAAGCAGCCACACAACTCTTAGCAGGGAAGGTCATGCGGAAGTGTCATGTAGACGAAGTGCTAGCACCAGTCATAACTTTGGCGGCCCAATGCGTGGAGGGCATTCAATTTAATTGGGCATGCTACCGTTGTGGTGAGTTCCTCGTGAACTGTTGTGAGGCGTAGGATCTCAGTAAGACATTTCACTATGCATGGATCTTGCTGTCCATAGTGCTGGTAGCCTGGGAGCTACCTGAAGACAATTAGTTTCCTTCAGTTGCGCCAGACCTACTGGAGGTTGCGAAGTACGCTTCACTATGGGTGACCAAGGATCCTTAGTGAATAAAAGACAAAAAAATCTTTTGAACCTTGATGGAGATGAATGTGCACATGGCCATCAACCGCAAGCCACAGTTGCTGCCTACCAATTTTGATAGATTGCAGGAGTACGTGGAATTCAAGGTTGATTTCCACCATGTCTCAATAAGGGCGTGGAAGGACCCCGAGCAGAATTGGCACAACTTGCCCTACTTGGCGACAGATGATGCGATCGATGTTATCCTTGATAGATGGCTGAAAGAATGGCACATTGCATCGAACTTGGATGTGGGATCTAGCAAGACCATTGCGCAGTGGAAGAAGGAAGAAGCCAAGCTGAAGATGGAGCAGTTGGCCGCGAAATGGAGAAAGGAGGCTGATGCTAAGGCTAAGTCAAAGAATGTTGCTGTGCAGGAGATCGGTGGACATGCATGAGGAGAGGAGCATGGCTTTGACAAAGAGAAATTTCCCTCACCAAAGATAGAGGAAGAAGCAGACGGACAAACAGAGCAGGGAGGACGGACCTCGAAATGACTATGTTTTGTATCAAATGCACCAGGGGTCTAGAAAAAATAGGGCCACGGAAGAAGTCCAAAGCGAGCAAGATGTCTTTGGATCTGATCACCTTGACAGACGAGGATTTGAATGATATAGGGGATACAGTGTGGGATGCCACTGCAGAATTGCTGCAGCAGTTCCTGCAGCAACAACAACAGGTGTTGGGCGCTATTTAGACAGGTCTGCGTGAGCTGCATATCCACGGCTCACACATGCAGACCGGTGTGGCACCCACGAGTGTGGCCATTGGTACCTCAGAAGCCGCGAAGATGCTGCATGCTAGGGACCCCCGAGCCATAGTGCTGCTAGATGGAGCATTGACGATGGCGAATGACACTAACAGACTCAGTGTTAGCGCCCTCAAGGGCTTGGGACTTAATCTGGAAACGCTTCTTAGTGAAGTGCTTTACCTTTTGTAGGATGATGTGATTGCCGAACTTTGGGCCTGCGATCACCATGCTTTGCAAGTGATCAATGAGTAAAAGGTCATCAATGCTCAGGTGGTTGTACAATGTGAATCTACCATCAACCTTGTGACCTACCTCACAAATAAGAATCAACGCCTCACTAAGATTGTGGATGAAGCATGTTGGACTCTCCCGGAGCTAGACATCCCAGAGGTTGAGCTAGTCGATGTGTGGGTTCAGAAACTCACTGCAAGAGTGCGCGATGCATGCATATAGTTGGCCAAGGTTCAGCTGGAGCTATATCTCAAGATTATGGAGTTCCAGTTGAAGGCCCAATCTTTGACTCCATTGGAATTCAATGATGAACACGGGAATGCTATGGCATATGCGATAGAAAGTGCAGTGATAGACTACAAACACTTTTTGAGTAGTGGCTCAAGGTCCTCACTAGCCTACAAGAGGACCCCAATGTATAGAGGCTATAGATAGAAGTACGGGAATTGCAGTAGCACTACAACGAGGTTAAGGCAATAGCGTGAAATATTGTCATCATGCAAAGGCTCGCGAATCTACAGTAAACCAAGGCACTGAAGGAATAGGTAGATGCAACGCATCACAAGGAAGCCGTGCTGAGGGCTCACTTGAATCCTTGGTTAGATGAGGTCTATGAGATCATGACTACCATTGAAGGCAAGTTGGCCAGTCTGCACAAGACTCAGCATAACCTACAAATCGCTAGTGCAGGGCCAGTGACAGAACAGTTGGTTGAGGAGCTGAAGCAGGCAACAACACAGTGCACTACCGAGCTAGCAGTTATCCAGGTTGAACTAGGAGGTCTACGCGACAAGATCTCTGTGCCAGTCAAGTGACTCGAGGGCGAGTCACCATTTTATGTTGGGGGCCTGTTGGGAACGGGTCCCTTGGGTGTCAATTTTGGGGTTAAACACCGAAGTTTTGGGGCAGAAGGCTCGAATTTTGTGTAAAGAAATGTAAATTATATGCATTTTGTGGTCATGGAGTGTAAAGATGTCTAAATTTAAAAGAGTTTTCCACCCTTAGTCTAGATAAGTTGTGTCGGTTTTGGAGATCTACCCATGGTTCAAGGACCATGGGATTGTATAAAAAGGGAAGTCTTAGAAGATTTAAAGGGAGAGAAAAGTAAGTAAGTTAGAAGTCATGAGTCGTTGGTAATTTTGGGTAAGCTAAGAGTGAGAGTCTTAGCATAGGAAGAGGCTCTGTAGTTGAGTGTGCAGAGGCCTAGGGTGGAAGTCCGCAGCTGAGTGCGCAGACCCCTGTAGTTGTGTGCACAGGGTGGATAGGATCTGTACTAGGAATTTGAATAATAATAAAGAGAAGTATTCTGGAATCACTGTGTTTTCTGTCTCTGATTATTGCATCCGATTATGATATGTTCCGTTCTGTGTTTACAATATAATGTTAAATTGATGCGCGAACGTATCTGTTTCTATCTGTTATTTGAACGCAAGTAATATTATATGTTTACGTGAGGGTAATATTAATTGCATGATAAAGTTGGCTAACCACTAATATAATTATGGAAATGAGACAGTAACATATTTACAGAGGCGCGTAAGTGCCTGAATCATTGTTTGGGTTGCATGAAAGGCAGTCAGATACCTTCATGGAGGTTCTAAGAGATGGAAGAGGAAATACATCGGTAAGCCCTAAAGGCTTATCGATCTGCATGAAGGCAGGGATTGAGGTAGAAATTCGACATCACAACCATCTCAGGGTGCGGAAACTTGGTTCCTGCATCCCCCCATACTGCTTCAGGTGAGACTTCGATCCCTGCTCCACCAACTGATGTCGAAAGGTATAGTAGTGTAGGGATTTGCTTGGCTGCCTGACATTGAACCTGGGTCAGGGCCCATCAAGCCAACAATGGTGTATTCCATTAGGTGGTGGTCTAAAAAGTCGAGGGAGTGGTGGATTCTTGCATGTGGTGTTCTGAAAAGTTCATATAGGTTGTGGCTTGGAGAGAGTAGTGGCTCACATGTTTGGGAAGTTGTGGCTTGCACATTGGAGATGGCTAATGCATATGTAAAAGAAGAAGTTTTACAATAATAGAAGAAGAGTGAAGCATAACATTCAACAGTGGTTTTCTCCCTTTGGGTTTCCACCTTACATTTGGTATCTCTATGTGTGGTGATGTGATTTTTGTGTGTTGCTACTCATGGTTTTTTATTTATGGTATAGTTTCTCATGTGATTTACTTGTTAATGTTTATATTTGATCATATAATATGTTGTTAATGAATTAATGAATCAACGCTTCTAAAACAAAAGACAAAAATGGGTAAAAATTGATCATGATTGTTCAAGGTTTCCAATAGAGGAATGGATACAAATGGAATAAGAATATAGAAGAAAGGAGGAGGAAGAATGGAAAAAACACGATGAAGAAGAAAAGAAACAACAATAGGAAGCCTGAAGGCAAATATAAAGAAGAGGCCCTCATAGTCCAATAGGAAAGCTCAGGACTAGCTACTCATTATGGCACAAGTTCAATGGACATTGAGCCATACTAGCCAGTAGCTCCCATCATCAAAGGAGGCCACTTACCAGTTATAGATATGGGAATCATACCAATCAAGATAAGAAAAGTGGTTAACTAGGGTAGATTTTGGTATGATCCTGCTAAGAACATGATAGTGGAACATGATGAGAAGACATTGTTAACTTCTTGTCTACCTTTAGTATCATTCACCACAAGAAGGCCCATTATACCAGACACAAAAGCACTCACTTTTTATGGCCTCAATAGGAACAACCTTCTCTCAAGCCACCGAGAAAAATATGAAAGATCTCCTAGAATAGTTAAAGCTAAAGGATGACCACAAAACATAATTGGAACAATGGGTCAGATTGTTGAAAGTTGAAAACAAGACCTTAAATTGGGAGGGAACCAAAATGGAGGATTGTTAGACATGCATTTCTAAAGTGCACGAGTCCTTTAGATTTATGGTTAAACAGGTTTACCCATACCTCCAACAACTTGAGAAAATATCCACCAAGTTGTTTCCACTCTAGAAATTAGCCAAGGAGAAAGGTACTCAACTCTAGGGGGTATTTAATGCTATAAATCAATTTGAACAATGGCCTAAGGACTACCCCATGCCCCACAAGAAGTATTGAGAATTAGTGAAAAAGAAATGAAATATGACTCCATTGTTGGCAATAGGGCTTTGAAGGTTCTAGAAAATCTTGAGAGAGATATGTCCATATATATGACGTAATATTAACAAAGTTAATCCTTGGTTGAAAGACTAATTAGAAAGAGAAAGTTGCCAGCTATTGGGGCCCAAGGAGAAGCAAGGTCAGGTGAAGAAGTTGAGAGAGAATTGGAAGAAACATTGAATGCCAAAGAGATATATTTTAATGTCTTTACTAATAAGCTTCACAAGGACAACCTTAAACAACATCTTATGGAACCTTCCAAACAACAAATAATCCTTAATTCATTCATGGTTTATTTGAAGAAATATGGACAAACCCTCTCCTAACACACATCAGAATACCATGTCATCATGGAAAGGTTATGAGCCAACAAAATCAAAATTATATCATCTTATTACCAAATCTAGTTGGCATATCCCATGAAGTTACAAGCATCCTAGTTGAGATCCAATCATCTTGTCACAATTGCCAGCTTCATTTTCTTGGGGTTTTACAAATTATATTTCTTAATTGTACCCGAAAACAATAAGAATATAGAAACGTAATTCCCCTAGCGAAGCCTAAAAATCCCAAGTGGTAATTATTGATGTAGCCTACAAATGCTTTGAAACTCCTAGTGAAAGGGACTTTTGAACTTTTGGAAAATATTACAGATTTTAAAGGACATGACCTATAATGCTTGTTTATTTTGGAACTAATTGAAAAATAATTTTGAGAATCCCACTAAGGAATTTTTTACTTGGCATGTATTATAAATTTATGTGAGACAAATATAAAGCAAATTCATTAGTGCATACATTTTGTGAGATTGATTACTAGTGGCTAATAGACTCTTCTCTGAAGTAGATAGTTTTTTCTTGCATTATCACTATTTCCTTGTAATAGATTTCTTCAATGAGTTGTGATTAGAACAAATATTGACTATTCTTTATTTGCTCTACTTAGCTAAACATTTAGTGCTAGGAAATCATCTAATTGTTTTCTTTATTCAACAATTGTTGTGTTTATTTTCTCATCTCTTCTAGTGTACATTTCTCTTTTAGTATATATTTATTTTATAGTAGTTTCATTTTCGCAAGTAGATACTTATTAGGTTAATTCCCAAATTTTCTACTGTGACGATCCTTTAGAATCCCGCAACATCCAAAAATTAAGGTTGTCAGGCTAGAATTTGGATGGGTCTCTCATTCCAAATGGTGTGTCTAATCAAGATCTCATGCCAGGGATAAGCCCCTATTACTATTGTTGAGTTACTTATCCCTATCAATAGGAGGATAAAGGTAAAGAATCTTCTTCCTAATGTATTAAAGAATGATTCATGCTAATGAAAAATAATCCAAGCATGGATTTATTCATCCAACTTGACAACACTTTCCTTTTTAAATCCTAGGAGACAAACTTCAAATGCTATTAATTGTATTTTATAAAACTCTTAGCTCCATACTACAATCTCTCTTTGTTCCATTGATAAAGGAGGATAGGATATATAGGGGACATAGCTTCTTGGTCAAAGCTAAAAATGGAGATTAAGTAGCTAGAGACAATTCATGTTAGACATGCCGACACAAGGAAAAAGGACAAAGGTAGTGATGGAGAGAAACGAGGTGGAAAAACTGCAATAAAAATGCATGAATCTCCTCCTACATATATACAAGTTGACACTTAGGAAAAAAAAGATATTTCTTCTAACGACAAGATAGGATAACAATCAAGCATGGATTTAAGCTGTTGTAAGATTGGAGATGTAATTTGCAAGGGTTTTACATTTAGAACCCCATGTAATTTTTAGTTTTTGTTTTTGGTAGGATTTTTTTTACAAGCAAGTCATGGGTAGGAAATATTATAAAAGAGTGGCTTTCCAAAATCTAAATTGCAAACCTATTGTGGGTGGACACAATATTTTCTACTAATATAATTTTCCAGTCATTGTTTATAAAAAGAAAAAGAAAAATTCTTAGGTCCATACACCTAAGTGGATACCAAATGTTATGTTCCTTTAGCTTGTTAAATTTTTAGGACTAAATGCGCCTATTTTTCTAATAAATATTGCTTTTTAACCCTTATGGGTTTGCTACTCAACACAAATTCAACTCTCTGTGATCCTAAAAGATTATGCAACATATTACAATCAAGGGTTGAGACTATGAAACACCTAATATAGTTGGAAATTCACAAAAGCAAGATCTACTCAATGCTCCAAACCCAAAAATTTAATGTAATATGCTTAAATATTGTTCCAAATCAAACACCAAAACTCATTTTTTTAAGTAAAACTACTAAAGTTGCCATCAAAATAATTCATTTTTGAATGTCTCATTATTTTTTATTTAATTAAAATTCATAATTTTCCTAGTAACTCTCATCTCTAAACTACCTTTTATATTTTCCCCCAAAATTATGACAAGAGAATCATCCACACTAGTGATAACATTAGAATCCATGGACTTGCTATTACATACAAAATCTTCACAATGATAGAGTCCAATTTAATGTACAAATTAAAATGTTTTTGTTAGATCCTTATAATACTAGCTCATTCCCCTTATTCTTATTTTTAGTATAACCCCATATTGTTATTGTTGTGCCCATGTATCCCCCATGTTGTTATTGTTGTGCCCATGTATCCCCCATGTTGTTATTGTTGTGCCCCATAGAAGCCCACTATTGTTATTGTTGTGCCCTTACATTATTATTGTTATGTAGGCTTTGATTATATTGTGCCCCCTTAGACTCCTATATATAATAAGGAGGTCTTATCATTTGTGTCATCTAATAATTGTTCATTTATGTAATGCTATTACACAACATTTTGTCACTGTTCCTGTACTCTCCTTTACCTTGATCCCGGAGGACCTCTACAATGAACCCCACATGCTTTGCACCATTTCCTTTGAAACTTCTATTTTTCCCAGTTTACAAGACTGACGCTAATGGCCTTTGTCTCCTCCGTGTCGATGTGTAGAGATTAGCACCACTCGCGCTGACTGGAGTGACTGAGCTGTGTTCCAGTTGCGTTGGTCCTATTATGGAAAGTTTTTTAAATTAGAGCTGAAGCTTCTACCTCTAGAAGCTCCGTAACGGAAGTTTGGTAAATGGTTTGGCCGGATGGGGTCAAGGATGATAGTTTGGGCTCCTTTCCCCTATAGTGATGGAACTACCTCAAGGGGTAAGTCCTTCTCCCATGAGAAGAGGATCCACATCCCATCCATATTTCCTACATAAACCTCCCTTCTTCCCAAGCACACACTAGTTACAGTATTGGCTGGTTGTGAGTATACTATTTTGGATTAGACAAGCAAGCTATTACTAGTTGTAGCCATCTAGTTGTGTGGGGGAGAAGTGTGTTTGGTTTGGAGTGAAGCATAAAGGGAAGAGCCTTTAAACTATTGTTGTTTGAAACCATCATGGGATGCTAGCAAAAGTGTGTGGGAACTTGGTCTTGTCAGAGGAATACTGCAACGTCAAGATGAATGGTTGTAATCTCTCTTTGATATTAATATATGCAACTATCGATTGATTTCCTACATGTTTTGTAATATTGCATATCCATGACTTAATGATTCTTGAACTATTAAGTACGTTGAATTGAAATTTGTCTATTATTATGTTTGTGTGCTGTTGTTGTTTACTTGTTTCAGGAGCTTGACGAAGGAAGTGAGAGATTGTTAAAGCAAGCAAGCGAGGACATCATCAAGAAGGATAAGCAACCAAGAGGTAGGCCCTCTTGACTGATTCTAACCTAAGGAAATCTTCCATAGAATGTATCTGTTGTGGCTAGGCCCATTATTGGGCTAGAGGAATTCGTTTGTGTTTGCACTTATAATTTTACTTCACCACAAATTGGTGACCTCGCTGGGGATCCCATCCTTTTGTTTGTTTTGGATTTCATGATTTTGTGAGAACTTTTCTAGTTTCACATTTTCCCTTTGGTTCTATTTCTTTTCTCCTGCTTACTGGCCTAAGTCTAAAATTCATAGTAGCAGATCTGGTCCCTATTTTGATTTTATTTTTTTATTTTTCCTTAGTTACCTTGGCCAACACATTTAATCTGCTGATAGTCATGTCGACCAACGTGAATTGCTGCGAAACAGTCCCATCGACCAGCCTCTGGCGATGCTTGTTAGTTAAGCAGTCGCGCCGATGCCTGTAAGTGAAGATTAGGTCTTGACCCCAATCTTGGCCAGTGTGTTCTGATCTTGTGTTTTTGACCTCGTGAGCTTTTTCGCTATTTTCTCCCTGATTATAAAGCTACTTTTCATATTGGTTTTGCTTGTTTGTTGACTTATCATCTTTCTATTTGATTGATTGAGTCATTGAGTGGCCAATGACACTAGGCATCTAGTTAGCCACCCATTCAGCAGCTTGTGGACTCACTAAGTCCGATTGTAGGAGTGTTTACTCCTTGCATTTGCTTTTTGGTCCTTTTACAACTTTGACCTACTTTTACACAAGTTCAAAAAATTTTCATTTACTAGCTTGAATGTCTCTTTTCGGCATAGATTTTATTGTTGACCTTGTGTTTGGTAAAGTTAGTTTTTCATTGACCTAAGAACTTCTCTTTTCATGTTTTTATTTGCTTGAAGAACTCATTGTTTCGAATTATTTTTCATTGAAAGTTTGTATCGAAGTTTGTTTCGTTGTTTAATGAGAAAGTATGAAATTCTAGCCTGTTGCATCATCGTGTTACGAAATTTGCATTTTTTTAAAGACTAGAATTGCATCAATATTTGAAAAAAGAAGAGATTTTTTTCATTTTGGAAGGGCTCATAGATAAGTGCTTGTCAGGAAATTAGGAATTGGAATGAATTTTTCATTAGTTTATTTTTTGAAAAAGTGAAGTAGTGGAAGATCATTTTGTTTTCAGTTTCTTGAGTGTTTGCATTTGATTGAGTAGTTTCTACCCTCTCTAGTGTAGGCATTTCATCAAATTGAAAGGGTCTTGTCCCATTTAGTTGCATTTTAGTTTTTTTTTTTTTTAGTAGCATCGCTAAGACCTAAAAACTGAAACTTAACTCAATATCAACTCTAAAATGAATTCAATTAACCTAAGGCACATTTGACGTTAACGATCATATCTAGAAGGTCTAGGCTAGATATGTGTTCCGACGTCTTTAAACCTAGCAGGTGTCATTATCTTTGGCATTAGACAGCTTTAGCACAGATTTGTGCTCCCTGTATCGTCGAGTATATAATGGGAGACCCCACTAGGTTGCAATCCTTTTATCCTTAGGAAGCTGAGTTAGCTGCCTTGCGAACGTGATACACCGAACACAACATTCGGGGAGATTGCTTGCTCGTAATTCTTGGTTCGCCAGGAGGTATTCTGCAGTTCATGGTTGCCTGGTAGTCCTATTTACCTAGATCATCTAAAGAAGTCATTTGAAATTTTTGAGTCATTAAACTTAAAATATCATTCGAGCACTTGTCCTTTCAAGCTCATTTCCAATCGAAAGTGATAGAGTCATCTTTGTTTCTTTCTCGACTCTTAAGAAATGAAAGAACATCAGTCTTTTATGTGTCTTAATAATTGATTGCCCACGATCCAAAAACATCCTATTAGTCTTTTGACCAACTCATGAGTTCCCTTAAAAAGGAAATTTTAAATCCTTGAAGTTATTTGTTCTGTCGAATAAGAAAAGTTCATCGTGGCTAAACCATTCAGTTCACCCAATTCCTCTTCCTCTCCTCCGTTTGAAAGATTGTCTGAGGAGCCATTTCCTGAGTTATTAGAGTCACTTGAGGAACAAAATGTTGAACTTGTAATTATTTTGAGTGTTCAACCATTGCCATCTCGTCCTCCACCTACTTTTGATTCAAGGTTATTTGTTGATCTTGACCCAGAATCTCCAGACAATCCCGTTCGAACTCCAGAGAACTCGCCGATCAATGACAATCACTTGGACTAGTTATATATCCTCTAAACCCCCTTTTTGATGTTGTTGAGATATCACCACAGTGTCCTTACAGTCCGTATTACCAGCTGGGTGTTCCTTTGGAACTATCCCCTAGTACATGTTTGGCCATTTATCGTCGTTTGTTTTCAAACATGGAACCCGAAGGCGATGCTCTAGTCACATCTCCGGATGAGTTCAAAGTTTCTACTCCACACACTGTTGAGGGGTAAGAATTGAAATTGCAATTTCCTCCCGAGGGTTTCCCTTATTCAGAAGGTATTCTTGCCAGCTTTCCACCCACCTATGTGCCTTTGGGGCACTTAGTTTCAAGCACACCTAGTGCCTCATCACTCTACCATAATCCTGTATGGGCATCATGTGTCAGGCTTACGTCAGGTCCGTTCATCACGAACACAACTTTCCAACAGGCTGTTACTTCAGTCTCGATGCAAACCACCTGTTTTCACTCAGGTTGTTCCCTGCTTCCTAAAGGTAATACGACCGAGGTAACCACTAACCAGTCTTTTAGTTACAGGTCCTAGCCTACTTGCAACCAGAGAGGGCTCTCTCTTTATAATTTAGCTTTGTTGGTGGGTGATTTTAGGCTAGTTATGGTGTGCTGATTTTGTTTTAAATTTGGTTGGTTGGTGAATTCAAACAGAGTTGAGGTATGAATTACAAAACAGTTTGGGCCATTGGGCAATGGAGTTCATGACTGTGTACTGCCGAAGTATGTTTCTGAAGAAAGAGTATTGCTGCAAAGCCAGATAGGCATCTGCGGAACAATTTTTTAAGATCAGGTAATGAAGTTATGGTGTTAGGGAGTGAAAGGAAATTAAGAATCTTCCACCATGCTAACAAAGGAAAAAATGAAAGTATTGTTTAAGAGCAATTAAGAATTCCTAAACAATATTCACAGTGAGAGAATTAGTTTAAATATGAGAAATTAAGAATTCATATCCATGGCTAATCCAGAAGAAAACATATTTAGAAACATGGATTGAGCATAGGGTGTATTCAAACAAATCCTAAGCTATTCTTTTCCCTATTTGCTATGATTATGAAACATATGTGAATTTTTGCATACACAGAAAGACAAGAACATGGTTCAGAATAACTTATTGTTCCATTAAATGACACAAGAATTCTGCAACATAACACAGTCCTTCATTTCCACCTTCAGACAGTATAGGAACCAGGAACTCCACCAGCCATTTGTATTAGCAAAAAGTCTGAGATATACAATGCAACTTTTCTGAGAGAGTTTCACTACAACCGACCCTCAATACGTTCTATGAGGGGATATATATACAAAAATAGGATACAAAATATCTAGATAGTGAGTTATTGTGCAATAAATTACACCACCAACTCTCTTACAAAAAGTAAATGAAAGAAATAACTATAGCAGTTAATGTTGATATGGCAGTTGTCTTTCTGTCAGACAAATTTTGACTTTTTGGATCAACAAAGTTGGCTGTAGCTGTGTCTTTAAATATGCGTTTATTAAGCCCATTGTCTGAGTGCTTTGATGAGTCACTATACGGATGCTTCCTGTGATATCTGTGTGCTTGATTCTCTGATGACCTGTACTGTGACTGAGATTTGAATTTTTACAAAAAGGAATAATATACTCGAATCACTTGGGAAGTACTTCCAGCATTGCCTGCCACCAATCAGCTGGAGGTAGTTGATGTCTCCTTATTTTTATGAGCGTTTTATCTGCTTCAGTATATCTGTAGAAATTTGGAGGCACTTCAAACAGATGATTAATCTCATGCTCAATAAAAAATAAATTCTCTAATTTTTCATACAAAGACTGCCCAGAGGGAGGCCCTGCTTCTTCTGTGGAGCTGGTGGATGTTGTGATATGATTTTCAACATAATTTTTGATCCTTGTGATGTATTGATCATATGACAGTAGTTGTCTAGTACCAGTCACTAGGCTAGGCGGTCCTTTATCTTGAAATGTTGTTATCTTTGCCCTGAATTCATCTATTTCTGCCTTCATATCCTGACATTTCCTTTCTAGAGTTTGAGTGAAATTTCTTAAAGTCAGCACTTTTTTGGCTGTCAGGATAGTGTCTATTCTGCTATTTATTTCCAGTGCTGCCAATTCCTCCTTAGTGTGAGTATTGAGGAAATGTATCATTTTATTAGCCTGCTCAGGCATGATTCCCAGTGCTGTTCTGGCCTTCTGTATTTCAACATGAGCTATGCCTATTAGTTCAATTTGCTCATGTATTGCCTATATTGACCTCCATTGGTCATGGATTGATTGGCCAATTTTGGCCCATATGATATTCTTGATTTCTGCCAGAGTTTTGCTTAGAAGCAATTCTTTTTCCAAAGCTTTCACTTTGGTTTCCAAGGCCTTTATCTCTCTCTGCTTCTCTGCCACTGTCATTTTGAACTTATCATAGCTGGCCTCTAGCTTGGCCAGTCTCTCCTTGGATTCATTAATTTTTGTCACCTGAACCTCAAGTTCCTTGACAGCTTTCATCAAGTCCTCCATGCTCATGCTTGATTCTGCTACTGTTGTTGTTGCTGCTATGGCTGTGGTAGGTGCTGGAATGGCAGGAGGGGCTGCTGCTGCTTGTGTAGGAGGAGCAGGGCCAAGAGTTGTAGAAGTTTGAGGGGGCTGGGAGGTTGACTCCCCTTGCTTGTCCTGCAATGCCTTTTCCAATTCTGCTTCCATCTGTAATATTCTCTGATTCATCTTCAGAAGCAGATCCATGGTCTCATCAACTTGTTTTTCTTGTGCAAGTTCTGTTGTTTGAGGGTGAATGGTTGGAGGCAGTTTTGCTTGCTTTCTTAGTGCAGCAATGTCATCCTCCTTTTTCTTCATAAGGGCCTTAATACCCTTTGGATATTTAGAATCATGTCCTAGATCAATGATTATGTCTTCCAAAGTTTTTATTCTATTGTCCTTAGCAGTGGAAGACATCCTTTCCAAATCTAGCTGTGTATTTGTATTCTTTAGTGATTCTTTTAACTGATTGGCCAACATGGCCCTGTTTGCAAGTGTGGCAGACACCATTTCCCCTGTCTGTTTGTGCAGTTCTATTTGATCCATGGGGTGTATGTCCTTGGAGAGGACCTCTAGACTTGTTTTGGTGTAGTCTGCAGATGATCTGGGCTTTGGAACCTTAGGTTTAAGATGAGTAAAAATCATCTTGTCCTCCTTGATATCATATGCTGCCATCAATCTCTGCTGCTTGGAGGGTGTTGTCTTCAAGAATTGATCATACAGTTGAACTCTCAAGAGTTCATTTTGGGCCTTGATTTCCATAAAGGTTCCTTTGATTCCAGCTGGTTGCTAGCCATGCTGCCTGGAAGAGGACACCTCTGTGCTTTGCTGCATAGCTTGTTCCTGCTGGAATGAACTAGTGACATTCTGCTGGCTGGATTCTCTTTCTTTGCTTTGGCTTTCTGCTCTTTCTTCACTGATGTGTTCTTCTTCGGTCTGAGGGTCAATTCTTGGCTTCTTGGCCTCCGGTTGCTGTGTTGACCCACTTGGAGGTGTGGGCTCCTCTCTATCTCGTTTCATGCCTCTCTCCTCATTGAGAAGAGTTTGCAAAACTGGAATTTGCAATGTTTCAGTTTGCTGTGGGGGGGCTTGCCCTGGACTTTGATCTTTTGAAGTGCTGGGCTGCCCTGCCTCTATCTCGTGCTGTACATCCATCACTTCTTTCCCTTTCGTTGTGGTTGTTGTTGTTGTAGATGCCTGCTGGGTGGTCTGTGCAGCTGCAGCAGTGGATGTGCCTTCTCCGACTTGGACTGGTAGCTTGAATGTGACCTGTTGAAAAGAATCCAAGTCAAGAGTTTTCTCTAAATCTTTCACAGTCTGCTCCATTGTTTCTTCCTGAGTAAATTCCTCTACTAATGTACCAGACGCCCATTCATCTTGGTTGGCAAAGTGTTCAATTTGTGGATATGGACAATGTTTATAGGCTAACAGCCTATACTTGACTCTTCTAGCACTGATAAAGCCTTCAGGGTCATAAGGGACCCACCAGAAACTCCTTTTAAGTTTAAGTTGTTGCCCCAATATTTGATCAACTTCTTGCCAACCATCTTTCTTGTTCATGATGAAGGGGCCTAGACGGTCTCTGAATTTCATATTGGCTTTCTTCTTGGCACTATGAAAGAGTGTAAGATCAGAATTGATGAGTTGCCTATAGTATTCCAAGGCAAACAATCTCATAGGCACATATCTTGGGAACCTGTAAGGACAGAGCTCACAACCATAGATCTTGATGACTGTGTGATTTTGGTATAAATACCAATCTCCTATTTTGTAATTCTTGGACAGCTGTAAGATTTTCTGCATATCATTTGACGATCTGGCAGGAGGAGTTCTTTTAAAGAGGCATGTGACTGGATAGACAAACTGGTCAATGAACTCACAGTAGGAATAGGGAGAGTTCTGGACTTGATGGAAAACTGAAGACCAGAAGATGAAAGACCTCCTCTCACCCTGTGAATCTAGCTTCTTGATGGGGCACTGGAAACAATCTGTTTGATAGTACATGAAGAGGTGATAGATGTATGATGAATATTTGAATATTGCTTCCCTGCCTAGCCTCAGCGGTTGGTCATGTATCTTGTTGGCAATAAACTTGGCATAGTTGTATTTTATAGCAGGGGGCTTCCCAAGGCTATATGCAGATAACAAGACCAACACAGTTTCATCAACATGTTGATTTGTGGAGAAACCCAGCACAGAGGATATCATGTCCACAAGTATCTTGCCTACCTCATTGAAATTTGCATATGGGAAAGGAGGTGGCCCAGTAGGTTGGCAGTCTGCTCTGATGAAAGTTTTGGCAACTGCAGCAATCTCAATGCTAGAGAGCTTGGAGCCTTCATCCAGCAAGTAATTTATGGAAAAAGGGTAGAGCAGCTGGGTTTGCTTGAAATTTAGCATCTGATTGATGGAATCAGGGGTAATATAAAAGAGTATGCTCCCAGATGGAGACTTAACAACTTTGAGTTTTTGGTCATAATTCTCAGCACAGAGGTGAATGACTTCAGGAAAGATATTCACAGAAGCCAAGAAATAGATAGGCAGATTTGACTCCCAGATGCCATACATGTCACTGTTGTCCAAGTCACTGTTCCTCAGCTGGCAGAAAGTCTGCAAGTGGTTCCACTCTGCCACAAAATCTGCAATGAGGAAATCACTGTCCACTAGAGGCATAGCTTCAAGCTCCTTGCTGGGTGGATTAATAGGAGCAACATCTAGAGCTGATGGAGTGGCCATGTTTAGAATTTACTGGATAATTACTTGAGCTTAGGATTAGTGAAAAGGCTAAAGACTGCTCACTGAATTGTGTTTGGGAGTGAGCAGTTCTGAGAGTTTAAGAAGACTTTTAACAGGGTTGATGAACTGTGGGGCACTCTGTGGAAAAAACCAGAGTGTTTTGAGCTAAGTAGCTGGGATTTTGTAGAGGGAATTCTGATAAAAGGGATCAATGTGCAGAGATATGAACTTTAGCCGGCAGCTCGGATTTTAAAACTATCTTTTAACGGTGAATTTCGCAGAAGGGCACGGGTTTGTAGAGCTTTGTGGTGTAGGGAATTTACCAAATTTTTAGGTAGTTTTTAGCAGATAATTCAACTGTGAGGAGCTTTGCAGAGACTTTTTACAGGAATTTAGGAGAAAAATGGCACAAACATGGGTGAAATAGGTCGACTATGGCAAATACCTGGTTTTACAGTGCCGAAGGTGTCAAGCTGGAACAATGGCGAGCAATTTGAGTCGAATTTGAGGGCGACAACAGCTTGGGTGAGCAAATTCTCGATTTAGGCAGCAAAACGATGTATTCACATGCACAACGCTCCCAAAACGACCAATAAAAATGACAGAAAACGGTCATTTCGTGACATTTTATGAAAATTTGGGACTTTTGGCACTTTTCGGCGATGATGTCAGCATGACGTCATTGGTGGGCCCGGGTACGACAAGGTGACGTGGTGACTGACATGGGTGGCCATGTGGTGGTGACACGGTGGCAGGGCATGTGGGCAGATGGATGACGTGGAGGCGACGTGGAGTAGCGGTGGTGGACGAGGGTGCTGACGTCATGGTGACGTGGGTATGACATCACTGGGTGGGGGGGCAGGCGGTTTATGGTTTCCCCAGAGCGCCCTTGAGTGGTAAGCAGTAAGAGGGGGGGGGCTCCGAACAACCCGGGCGATTGACGCGTGGCGGGGGGACGGCGGTGAAACCACCAATCCCCCGGACGCTAAACTTCCGCCCATTCCCAGGTGAGATTGACCACCCACCATTAGATCTGTGGGGCCGACGATCGAACGGTTGGCGGCGGATGCGATGTGATAGCGGTTTATGGCTACGGGGACCTGCCCGATTAAAATAATAAGTTAAATAAATCGCACGCGGGGTTGGTTTTGACTTAGGGTTAACGGGTCTAATGTATGCGCTTGTTTATGAATGTTTTATTTAAACAACATTATAAACCAAAACTTTAGTGCGGAAAGGGGTAAGAGGGGTTAATGAGGGCGGGGACTATGGATTTTTTTATTTTTAACCAAAGTTTTTAATTAAAACCCATAGTCTAGGGTGGTGGAGGGTTAATATTAGCCCCTGATGGATTAATATTCCCCAAGACATGACTGTATAGCTATATTGCTAGGGGGAGGGTATTTACATAGATTTTTTGGGGTTTTCATATAGATCTTTGTAGAATTAGGGAAGGGGAATGCTTAGGGAGCTGAATAATACATTAGTTGTTAATATGACATTGTGAGGTGAATATGTAGGGGTAAATGCTAAGCTTTTAAGAGGTAAAACTTAGGAATAGAAGATGAGTGGAATTGAGAGTAAAGATTTTTACACAAGAAATGTGGCTTCTTTTCCTTGAATGAAATTCATAGTTTAACCTGGTACTTTGTGATGGAATGAAGTGAAATAGGACACTTGAGCAGATCCCAAGGTCCTTGGGGAATGTTAATAAATGATGTTTGGGGAAAAAGAGGGAAATTAGACATGCTTCCATTATTATGTCATCAAACCTCTGCCATGGTGCCAATACCTTGAATGGGATGAGTCTTTCTCTTGATAAGCCAATTGGTGATGGCTCCTTCACTTCTGCAACCTTACACTACTTACCCAACCTAGCAATCCTAACATTTTTTCTTCAATTGAATTGGGTGCACTTGAACTAGCAGACCCTGATTGTTCTCTTTTTCTTTTGACTGCCCTCCTATCTAAATCTACCCTTATTTCTTCCAAGGACCCAGATTAAGCAGTTGTGCTCCTTCATTTCTCTATCTAGCTAGTCATCTGCCAAGCTTGAGCTGTTTGGACAGGAACCATTCTCTATTCTGCAACAAGAAATTTAAACATGGCATGGTCCATATTAGACTGTTGGGCCATCCATCAAGTATGATTAGCAGCAGCATTTGTAGACTGTGACATTGCCAAAAGATAGTAGTGGCATTTTAAGTGGCCACTTTCCTGGTCTTTAGTTTGGGGTTCATTTTCACTATTCCTTTGACCAATTGATTTTCTTTCCTTTTGATTATTCTTTTAAGGAATACCCTCTTTTCATTTTTTAATTTTCCTAGTATGTACACAAAATATGGAACCTTTGCAGCCTGCAATGATGAACATATTTAGCCCTTTCACTGTCAATCATGAAAGATGAAACCTATTGGTATAGGAACCTAACAGTGGCTCCACTTGGGGATGGATTTTCCTGGAGGAAAGCCAAGAACAGTAGGTCAGATGGCCTTATTTTTCTATCCCTACTGCAGTGAATCCTGTTTAGTATGGACACCTTTGATCTGAACCCTATGAGCTTGTATGTAGTGTCCTTTGACCTCATTTGTACAAGAATTACCACTTTGTGTCTTGCTGGCCTATATCACTGCTTATCATTGATTCTCTGTTCTGTATACCTTCCTCAAATTTGCTTGTGGAACTTTTCAATCATATATGTCACCTTTGATATAGTTTGTTGATCACTCTTCAAAATTTGTTGTACTTGTTCCTTTATCTATCTGCTGTAAAAAGAAAAATGCTGAAAATATACATATTTATGTACAATATGTGATTGTGCTATGCTCATGGATCATAATAGTGCTTGAGCATCCTCCCATTCACTGGGCCTTCCTCATTATTTGAATCATCCAGACTCTTTAGAAAAAAGGTGTTATTGCCTTGCACAACTTGAATTACAAATGGTCCTTTCGAAAGAAAGTCAAATTTGCCATGTTTCCCTTTGTCTTCCCTCCTAGAGTCCCATTTCAATACTTTGTTTCCTATGAAAAAGTCTTCAGCTTTTGTTATTTTGTCAAACACCTTTTTCAGCTTCTCTTGTAGAACCTAGGTTCTATGATACTCTTCTTCCCTTGTTTATTGCAAGTGAATTGTTTGATTGATTCTCCTCTGGATGTCATTGGGTTCAGCTTGTATTTCCTGCAGCAATTTGATCACAGGGACCCCAAGAGATGATGGGAACACAGCTTCCAGGACATATACCGATTCATATGGACTAGTACCAATAGATCTTTTGGTGGTCAATCTATCTGCCCACAGTGCATTTACCAGTTTCTTATGCCAATTCTTTTTGTTCTCCTCCAAGACCTTTTTGATGATATTGATGAGGCTTTTATTGGAGGACTCAGCTAGACCATTGCCTTGAGGGTAATAGGCTGTTGAATGACCTAGGGTAATATGATATTTGTGACAGAAGCTGATAATTCTTTTTGATTTAAAGGCAGCTGCATTGTCTGTTATGATCTTCTCTAGGCAGCCAAATCTAGACAAGATATTGGTTTCTAGGAATTTATGATAATTGAGTCATTTGCTTGTCTACAAGGTATGGCCTCTATCCATTTGGTGAAGTAGTCTGTGGTTGTCAAGATCCATCTATGCTGGCCTGAGGATGAAGGGTGAATTTCCCCAATGAAGTCCAAACCCCATTGTTGAAATGGTTTTTCAGTTGAAATGGGTTTGAGGGGTAAAGGCAACAACTTTTTCTTCCCTTCAAAGATCTGACATTTATGACATGACATCACAAACTTTTTTGAATCAGCAAACAGGGAGGGCCAATAAAATCCAGCCCTCAGGATTTTATCAGCTGTTGATTTCCAATATAAGTGCCCTCCACAACCTCCTGCATGAAATTATCTAAGGGCTTTATCAGTTTCATCTGAAGTTAGGCAGTTAAGCAGGACACCTTCATGATTTTTCCAAAATAAAACATTATCTATGATACAAAACTTTGAAGCTTTCATTTTCAAAAATCTGCTTTTGGTTCTGGATAACCCTGGAGGAGCTTGCAGGTTTAATAATACAAAACATATGTCAGCATACCAAGGTGATTGTAAGAAGGCTTGATTGATCTGTGGAGTCACCATCTCATGTTTGTTATCCAGTTCATTGATGTCAAGGGCTTGGAAATTGGTTTCAGTCATTAGTTTAGCTAGCCCTTGTCCTTTTATAAGTTTTGTTGGTTGATCTCTATATCATATTCCAAAATGTTGGCTATCCATTTGCCCCTCTTACCTTCAATTCCCTCTTGAGTTAAAATGTCTTTGACCACTGCATTGGGAACATATGCAATTATGTGAGAGTATAAGATATAAAATCTAAAATCTTTTATGGCCTTGACAAGGGCATGTGCTTGCTTTTCCATGATCTGGTATTTGAGTGGGGCATCTCTAAGGGCTCTCCTGAAAAAGGCAATGGGTTTTTCACATCCTGAGTCATCCTTTTGTAAAAAGACAACAACAATTGTATGTTTAGATGCAAAGGAAAAAACCATAAAGTCTCTATCAAATCTAGGACTTGTAAGAACAGGTGTTCTTGTTAAAGCTATCTTGATTTCCTCAAAAGCCTGTTTGGCTTCTACTGTCCATTTGATTTTGGCATATTTCTTGAGCATGTTGTTCAAAAATCTTATTAGTTCGGCCAGGTTAGGAATAAATCTTCTTAGGAAATTAATCTTTCCTAAAAAAGCTTGTAATTCTTTGATGTTTCTTGGATGAGGGACCTGAAGGATAGCTTGAATCCTATCGGGGTCAATTCTTATGCCATCTTTTGAAATTATATGACCTAGGAGTTTGCCTTCTTCTAGGCCAAATAGTGATTTCTTTGGGTTCAAAGATATGTCATACTTTCTGCAAATTAAGAACACTTGTCTGAGATGTTTCAAATGTTCTTGGTCTGATTTTGAGAAAGCTGTGAGATCATCAAGGTATATGACTAAGAAATCATGGAATTCTTTAGAAAAGGATATGTCCATTGCCCTCTGAAATGTGGCTCCTGCATTCTTGAGTCCAAAAGGCATTTTGACATATTTAAAGGTTCCCCAAGGTGTAGTAAAAGTTGTTTTATCTTGATCATCTGGGTGAACCAGAATCTGATTGAATCCTGAGAAACCATCCAATAGTGAGATCCTTGAAGCTCCCACTACCCTCTGTAAGATGTGATCCATTTTTGGTAAAGGGTAGTGGTCTTTGAGAGAGACTTTGTTCAAATTTCTCAGGTCAACACAAAGTCTTATCTCCCCAGTTTTCTTTCTTGTGGGTACAAGATTTGAAATCCATTCAGAAAATATTATAGGTACAATAATTCCAGCTTCGTACATTCGTTTTACTTCCTTTTCAATTAGGGGAAGAAGGACTGGATTCACTCTCCTCAACTTCTTTTTAAAGGGTTTATGGTTTTCTTTTAAGGGTATTGTGTGTTGGATGACTAAAGTATCATAAGATTTGAGGTCTTCATAACTCCAAGCAAACACATCTTGAAACTCTTTAAACAGTTCAATATATTCTGATTTCTTGTCAGGAGGTAAGGTTCTAGAAAGCTTTATCATTTTGGGATTTTCAGTAGTCCCAATATTACTCTCCTCAATTTCTGCATTTATGGGTTGCATCTTTGGTTTCTTAGGGTTGTCATTTGAGTAAAAAATGTCCTCTAAAGGAGTTAGGCCTGTGGGCAAGAAATTATCCTTTAGTTGAATTACTTCAGATTCTTCTTCAATGATTTCATCCAAATCTGCTTGTATCAACTTCTGTAAATTAGCAGAGTCAAAGGTTGTAGAATGTAACATCACATTTGCTGTTTCAGCTGATATATTTGTCTTAAGTTCATCAATTTGTTGTTGATAATCCCTAATGCTTGTGTCTATGTTTAAGTTTGAGAATTCTTCTTTCATGGTCAAAAAATTATTTATCTGTGTATCATTCTCAAATACTTGCCAATTGTCTACATTGTCTGGGACAGCAGGCCTATGTTTAATCTCAGCAGTGAACTGATGGTTAGGCCCAAAAGGAAGTTTACATGTGCTTGCAAAAGTTGCCAAACTATGAGCATGTAAATTATGGCTTCTAGGTATTTTGGTAAGCTGAAAGTCCAAGAAGCTGCTGAGTAAGTCTGTTACTGCTATCCTATAAGACCTTGGCCTGAGATCATTTGTGACAAAACTTGCCTTTATCTACTGTATAATTAGATCTGAATCGCCCAAAATGGAAACTTTGGTCACTCCAAGACTCCTAACCAGTTTGAGACCTAGCAGAAGGGCTTCATACTCGGCCATGTTGTTTGTACATCTAAAGTTAAGCCTATATGCATGGCCTAGAGCATGGTCATTTTGAGTATTGTGTATCCAAACCCCTACCCCTGCTCCTAGTTCGTTCACTGACCCATCAAATTCTAAATACCACAAGATCTCTTGATCAATGTTTCTTTCAATGGATTTACATATTTGTTTAGTGGGCAGGTTTGGATTTTGTGATTCATGTGATATATTAGTTGGGTTTGTTGTTTCGATCATATCAATGATCTTTTGATTTTGGCCACTAGACTGTTCGTTTATGTCCCTTGGTTCTGTTTTTTTTAGGAGCTTGACCTCAGTTTTGGGACACATATCAGTATTATACAATATAAATGAGTCCATGTGTGAATGAATGGAGTAGATAGGGAAGTTTTGGGGCCTCTCCTGACTGTTGACCACATATTTCATCAATGTTTCTCGGTATAATCTCTTTGGCTGGCCAAAGACTAAAATTGTGGCATATGACATGTCTAGTTGCAGAGATCCCTGGATTTTGGCACCCCATGATCTGGATAAAAGCATACCATACTTGGGTGGAATATCAGCTACTACCACATCCATCAAGATTGTTTTAGCTGGATATTGGACTAAGGATACACAAAGGTCCTTGATAAGGCATAGACATCTTACCTGGCTGGAATCAAATGAAAACAAGTCTTTATAGGGTCTGGTGATGTCTAGATCAAGTTTTTCCATTACTGATTTGGGAATTAGATTATGGGAGGCACCTGAGTCAAACATGGCATTGTGTAGCACTTTGTCATGAATGTTTAGGCTCACATAAAATGGAGGGATACCTCCATCCACTGATTTTCCATTGACTTCTGATCCAAAAATCTGTTCAGGCTGATCATCCAGAATATTAACTGCATCCCTACTCTCTGGTACTTGCAATGATCTATTGATTTGTTGTCTAAAGACCTCATGTTTGCCAGTTCAGAAAGAGGAATGGCTATTTTCAGTTTGCCAATTTCTGTTTCCAAATTGAAAGGTTTTTCCACCTAAACTTTTATATTTTGAGCAGCAAATTTTTCTTTTTCTGCTGGGTTTTGGGTGACCTTCTCATGAACAAGTTCACTGTTTTGAGGTATGTATGAATTGCGATTGTTTTCTAGAGGTCTGCTCAAGAGTTCTGTTGGAAGAGATGGTGAAGATGCGGGATTTACTGAAGGCTGCATATTCGATACATCTTCCACTGTGACTTCCCTTTGGAGTTTTTTGTCTGAGGACTCCGTTAAGACAACTTTATCACTGGATTTCTTGGGCATTTGGCATGTGTTGGTTTGAGAGTTTCAGGCACATCTATGGTTCTACTTCTTAGCTTATATTGTTTGTGTACCTCATAGACTGCTGTATCATACCCTTCTCTGAAATCAAATGACTCACCAGATTTTGTTTGAAATTGTTTGCATTCTTGGGCTTGTTGATCATCTTGTGTTAGGAATACTTGTTGTTCACTGTCCAAACCCATTAGATTGATGTGGGGATCTTCTACTTGTTCATTAGAGGTTGAGGCCTCTGCATAGTTCTCTTGAAATGGAGGTCTGATATTCTGATCGAGACTAGCCCTCCCAGCATTTAGGTTTTGGTTTTTCCTAAAATTGGGATTCCTAGTAGTGTTGCTTGTTTTCCCTTCCCAAGAGGACTTTCTCTCAATGGTCTCAACTCTATCTCCCAACCTCTCCATACCTTTCATGATTGCATCTAGATTTTTCTCAAAAGTTGAGGGTTCCTCTTTAAATGTTGTTCTTCTCTCATTTTTAGCTCTGGTTCTCTTAGTAATCAGGTTTGCCTCCACACTGACAGCTATATTCTGCATGTCTACTAGACTTGGAGGTGCTCTTTCTCTTAATTGATATGCCATATCTGAATCAAAACCATCAGGGAATTTGATCAAGGCCAAGTCAGGTGGAGGTCTCAGGTTCTCAGGAATGGCATTGTATACATTGTTGAACCTAACACAATAATCTTGAACTGTTTCTTGTGAACCCCTTTTTAAATTATCATACTGAGTTAGTATGTGTAAAGGGTCTTTCTTCTTTTCCCATCTATTCAGGAAGCTCAGGTATAAGGCATCAGGATTGAGTATAGAATGTGCAACTAATTACCTAAAACAGGTCCTTACATCCCCAGTTAAACTTTGTACAAAAATTTTCATCCTTACATCTTGATCATAAATTTCATAGTTCTCAAAATAGTCTTGCATTTTCTTGGTGTGTTGTTGGGCTGTATAAGAACCAGTACCATCAAAGTAAGTGATCTTGCTTTGATAATCTTGGGGCATATCCCCTGGATTTGCAGGCAGGGGTAAAGGGGCATACCTGTTAGCCATATTTGCAGAGACAAAAGGGACAATAAGAAGGAGTGGAATAATTGGAACAACAGGGATAACAGGAGTAAGATGTGTAGTGTATTGAGGAGTGGGGAAGCTACTTTGGGAAGTGGATGAAGATCTAGGAGAAGTGGGGGTAATATGAGGATGAACTGATACTTTAACAGGGATAGGAATATAGCTCTATTGAACTGCTTCAGCACTTGAATTAGAGAACTCTTCTTGTTACTCTTGCTTCTTCAAGATCTTAGGAATTAAATTTGGGTTTTCAAAAACAACGGGCGGATTAGGGTCAGGATTTGACCTAGTGTAACGAGTTTTCTTCTTTGGAGCCAGCTTCTGAGTTTGTTTTCTTAATGTTTTATGAGAAGCTTATAGTCACAGCATTTTAGAGGTACTTCCCAGGAGATCTATCTGAAAAACAGGAAGCTTGTTTCCTTCCAAGTGGAAATTTGAAACAGAAGTCCCCAGCGGAGTCGCCAATGATGTTCTTACTCAGGTTGTTCCCTGCTTGCTAAAGGGGATACAGCCGAGGTAACCACTAACCAGTCTTTTAGTTACAGGTGCTAGCCTACCTGCAACCAGAGAGGGCTCTCTCTTTATAATTTAGCGTTGTTTGTGGGTGATTTTAGGCTAGTTATGGTGCACTGATTTTGTTTTAGATTTGGTTGGTTGGTGAATTCAAACAGAGCTAGGATATAAACTACAGAACAGTTTGAGCCATTGGGCAATGGAGTTCATGAATGTGTACTGCTGAAGTAGGTTTTGAGGGAAGAGTATTGCTGCAAAGCCAGATAGGCATCTGTGGAACAATTTTTCAAGATTAGGTGATGGGTTTATGAAATTAGTGAGTGAAAGGCAGTTAAGAATCTTTCACTATGCTAACAAGGGAGAAAATGGGAGTATTGCTTAAGAGCAATTAAGAATTCCTAAACAATATTCACAGTGAGAGAATTAGTTTAAATATGAGCAATTAAGAATTCATATCCATGGATAATCCTGAAGAAAACATATTAGAAACAAAGATTGAGCATAGGGTGTATTTAAACAAGTCCTAAGCTATTCTTTTTCCCTGTTACTATGATCATGAAACATATGTGAATCTTTGCATACACAGAAAGACAAAAACATAGTTGAGAATAACTTAATGTTCCATTAAACGACACAGGAATTCTGCAACATAACACAGTCCTTCATTTCCACCTTCATACAGTGTAGGAACTAGGAACTCCACCAGCAATTTGTATTAGCAGAAGTCCGAGATATACATTGCAGCTCTTCTAAGAGAGTTTCACAACAACCCACCCCAAATATGTTCTATGAGGGGATATATATACAAAAATAGGAGATAAAATATCTAGACAATGAGTTATTGTGTAATAAATTACATCACCAACTCTCTTACAGAAATAAATGAAAGAAATAACTATAGCAGTTAATATTAATATGGCAACTGTCTTTCTGTTAGACAAATTTTGACTTTTAGGATCAACAAAGTTGGTTGTAGCTGCGTTTCTAAATCTGCGTTTGCTGAGCACGTTGTCTAAGTGCTTTGACGAGTCACTGCATTGATGCTTCCTGTAATACCTTTGTGCTTGATTCTTTGTTGACCTGTACTGTGACTGGGATATGAAGATGACAAAAAAGGAGGAATATACCTAAATTACCCGGGTAGTACTTCCAGCATTGCCTGCCACGTCTCCTTATTTTTATGAGTGTTTCATCTGCTTCAGTATATCTATAGAAATTTGGAAGCACTTCAAACAGATGATTAATCTCATGCTCAATAAAAAATAAATTCTCCAATTTATCATACAGAGACTGCCCAGAGAGAGGTCCTGTTTCTTCTGTGGAGCTGGTGGATGATGTAATCTGATTTTCAACATAGTTGTTTATCCTGGTGATGTATTGCTCATATGACAACAGTTGTCCAGTACCAATCACTAGGCTGGGCAATCCTCTATCTTGCAGTGCTGTTATTTTTGCCCTGAAATCATCTATTTCTGCTTGCATATCCTGACATTTTCTTTCCAGGGTCTGTGTGAAATTTCTTAAGGTCAGCACTTTCTTAGCTGTTAGGATGGTGTCTGTTTGACTACGTATATCCAGTGCTGCCAATTCTTCCTTAGTGTGAGTATTCAAGAAATGTATCATCTTATTAGCCTGCTCAGGCATAATTCCCAGTGCTGTTCTGGCCTTCTGTATTTCAATATGAGCTATGCCTATCAATTCAATTTTCTCATGTATTGCCTGTATTGATCTCCATTGGTCATTAATTGATTGGCCAATTTTGGCCCATACAATCTTTTTGATCTCAGCCAGAGTTTTGCCCAGAAGCAGTTCTTTTTCTAAGGCCTTCACTCTGGTCTCTAAGGCTTTTATTTCCCTTTGCTTCTCGGCCACTGTCATTTTAGACTTGTCATAGCTGGCCTCTAGCTTGGCCAGTCTTTCTTTCTCTTCATTTATTTCTGTCACTTGAACTTCAAGCTCCTTGACAACTTTCATTAAGTCCTCCATGCTCATACTGTATTTTGGTGCTGCTGTTGTTGCTACTGTTGCTTCTGTAGTTGATGTTGTTGTTGTAGGTGCTGGAATAGCAGGAGGGGCTGCAGCTGTTTGTGTAGGAGGAGTAGGGCCAAGAGTTGTAGATGTTTGAGGGGGTTGGGAGGTTGACTCCCCTTGCTTGTCTTGCAATGCCTTTTCCAATTCTGCTTCCATCTGTAGTATTCTCTGATTCATCTTAAGAAGCAGATCCATGGTCTCATCAACTTGTTTTTCCTGTGCAAGTTCTGTTGTTTGAGGGTGAATGGTTCCAGGCAGCTTTTCCTGCTTTCTGAGTGCAGCAATGTCATCCTCCTTTTTCTTCATAAGGGCCTTAATACCCTTTGGATCTTTAGGATCATGTCCTAAATCAATAATTATGTCTTCCAAATTTTTTACTCTGTTGTCCTTAGCAGTGGAAGACATCCTTTCCAAATCTAGCTGTGTATTTGTATTTTTCAGTGACTCTTTTAACTGATGGGCCAGCATGGCCCTGTCTACAAGTGTGGCATACACCATTTCCCTTGTCTGCTTGTACAGTTCAATTTGATCCATGGGATGTATGTCCTTGGAGAGGACCTCTATATTTGTGTTTTTGTAGTCTGCAGATGATTTGGGCTTTGGAACCTTAGGCTTAAAATGAGTCAAAATCATTTTATCCTCCTTGATATCATATGCTACCATCAATCTTTGTTGCTTGGAGGGTGTTGTCTTTAAGAATTGATCATAAAGTTGAACTCTGAAGAGTTCATTTTGTGCCTTAATTTCCATAAAGGTTCCTTTGATACCAGCTGGTTGCTTGCCCTGTTTCTTGGAAGAGGACACTTCTGTACTTTGCTGCATACCTTACTTCTGTACTTTGCTGCGTACCTTGTTCCTGCTGGAACGAGCTGGTAGCAGTTTGTTGGCTGGATTCTCTTTCTCTGCTTTGGCTTTCTACCCTTTCTTCATTGATGTGTTCTTCAGTTTGACGGTCAATTCTTGGCCTCTTGGCCTCTGGTTGTTGTGTTGACCCACTTGGAGGTGTGGTCTCCTCTCTATTACGTTTTTTTCCTCTTTCCTCATTGAGAGGAGTTTGTAAGACTGGAAGCTGTGATGCTTCAGATTGCTGTAGAGGGGCTTGCCCTTGACTTTGATCTTTGGAAGTGCTAGGCTGTTTTGCCTCTGTTTCCTGTTGTACATCCATCACTTCTTTTCCTTTTTCTGTGGCCGTTATTGTTGTAGATGCCTGCTGGATGGTATGGGCAGCTGTAGCAGTGGATGTGCCTTCTCCAACTTGGATTGGTAGCTTGAATGTCACCTGCTGAATAGAATCCAAGTCAAGAGTTTTTTATAAATATTTTACAGTTTGCTCCATTGTCTCTTCTTGAGTAAATTCCTCAACTAATGTCCCAGGCACCCATTCATCTTGGTTGGAAAAATGTTCAATTTGTGGATATGGGCAATGCTTATAGGCTAACAGCCTATATTTGACTCTTCTGGCACGGATAAAGCCATTAGGATCATAAGGGACCCACCAGAAACTCCTTTTTAGTTGAAGCTGTTGCCCCAGTATTTGATCAGACTGTTGCCAACCATCTTTCTTGTTCATGATGAAGGGGCCTAGACGGTCTTTGAATTTTAGGTTGGCTTTCTTCTTGGCACTATGAAAATGTGTAAGATCTGAATTGATGAGTTGCCTATAGTATTCCAAGGCAAACAATCTCATAGGCACATATCTTGGGAGCCTGTAAGGACAGAGCTCACAACCATAGATCCTGATGACTGTGTGATTCTGGTATAGATTCCAATCACCTATTTTGTAATTCTTGGACAGCTGTAATATTTTTTGCATGTCATTTGACAATCTGGCAAGAGGAGTTCTTTTTAAGAGGCATGTGGCTGAATAGAAAAACTGGTCAATGAACTCACAGTAGGAATAAGGAGAGTTCTGGACTTGATGGAAAACTGAAGACCAAAAGATAACAGACCTTCTCTCACCCTGTGAATCTAGCTTCTTGATAGGGCAATGGAAGCAATCTGTCTGATAGTACATGAACAGGTGATAGATGTATGATGAATACTTAAATATTGCCTCCCTGTCCAGCTTTAGCAGTTGGTCATGTATTTTGTTGGCAATAAACCCTGCATAGTTGTATTTCATAGAAGGGGGCTTCCCAAGGCTATATGCAGACAACAGGACCAAGACTGTTTCATCAATATGTTCATTTGTTGAGAAACCCAGCACAGAGGATATCATGTCTACAAGCAGCTTTCCTACCTCATTGAAATTCACATACAGGAAAGGAGGTGGCCCAGTAGGTTGGCGGTCTGCTCTCATGAAAGTTTTGGCAATTGTAGCAATCTCAGTGCTAGAGAGCTTGGAGCCTTCATCCAACAGGTGATTTATAGAAAAAGGAAAGAGCAATTGAGTTTGTTTGAGGTTGAGCATTTTATTGATGGAATCAGGAGTAATGTGAAAGAGTATGCTCCCAGATGGAGACTTGATAGCCCTGAGGCTTTGGTCATAATTCTCAGCATAGAGGTGAATGATTTCAGGAAAGATATTCATAGAAGGCAAGAAATAGATGGGCAGATTTGACTCCTAGATGCCATACATGTCACTGTTGCTTAAGTGGTTGTTCCTCAGCTAGTAGAAGGTCTGCAAGTGGTTCCTTTCTCCCACAAAATCCTGAATGAGGAAATCATTGTCCACTAAAGGCATTGCTTCAAGCTCCTTGTTGGGTGTATTGATAGGAGCAACATCTAGAGTTGATAGAGTGGCCATGTTGAAACCTTTTTTGGATTAATACTTGAGCTTAGGATTAGTGAAAAGGCTAAATACTGCAAACTGAATTTGTACTTGGGAGTGACTAGTTTTCAGAGTTTCAAAAGACTTTTTACTGGGTTGATGAACTGTGGGGCCATCTGCAGAGAGAAACAGATTGTTTTTGAGCTAAGTAGCTGGAGTTTTGCAGAGGGAATTCTAGTAAAGGGATTAATGCACAGCTGTATGAAGTTTTGCTAGCAGGCTCAGGTTTTACAATCACTTTTTAACCGTGAATTTTGTAGGAGGGCACGGGTTTACTGAGTTTTGTTTGGAGCAGGAGCTTAACCAGGGAATTTAGGCAATTTTTAAGTAGATAATTGGACTAGTGAGGAGCTTGTAGAATTTTATGCAGGTAACTAGGAGAAAAATGGCGAAAACAGGGGTGAAATAGGTTGACTGTGGGCAAATACCTGGTTTTTGCAGCTCCGAGGACGTTGACCTGGTACAATGGCAAGCAATTGACTTGAATCTGCAGGTGGTGGCAGCTCGAGCGGTTAAATTGCGAGTTTGGCGGCAAATCGTCGTAATAGCATGCACAACGCTCCAGAGATAAGTGGTGAAAATGACACAAAACGGCTCTTTCGCGTGGTTTTATGCAAAATTGGGACTTTTTGGCGCTTTTGGCGCTTTTCGGCGATGACATCAACATGACGTCATCGGTGGGTCCCGGGTAGGGTAGGATGACGTGACGGATGATGAGGATGACAATGTGGCGGTGACATGGTGGCGGGGCGTGGACGCGGGTGGATGACGTGGAGGCGACATGGAGCAACGGCGGCGGACATGGGCGCTGACGTCATGGGTGACGTGGGTATGACATCACAGGGCGGGAGGTGGTTTCCGGTATTCCCCGCAACACCCTTGAGTCGTAAGCGGTATAAGGGGGGGGGATCTGAACAACCCGGAAAGGTGACGCATGGCGGGGTTACGGCGGTGAAACCACCAATCCCCCGGACGCTAAACCTCCGCCTATTTGCCTGTGAAATCGACCGCCCACCTTTGGATCAGGATCGCCATGCATCAGACAGTTGGCAGGGACTGCGTGTTGGCGGAGGGTTAGGCACGGGACCCACCAAATATATAATAATAAACAATAGGAGCGGGAGGGTTTTAGACTTAGGTTTAGGCTAAGGTTTATTACAAATGCGCCCACTTATGTGTTTATTTAAAGTATAAACAAACCTTTGAATATTTAGCGCGGGGGGAAAAGAATAAAGTCTATGAGCATGGACACTATGGTTGTTAAATTTAACCAAGGGTTTTTTAATTTAATTCCATAGTTTAGGGCGAAGGAGGGTTAATATTAGTCCCTGATGGATTAATATTCCCCAAGACATGACTGTATAGCTATATTGCTAGGGATAGGGTATTTAATAGATTTTTTGGGATTTTTATATATTTTTTTGTAGAATTAGGGAAGGGGAACAATGCTTAGGGAGCTAAATAATAAATTAGTTGCTAATATGACTTTGTGAGGTGAAAAATGCAGGGGAAAATGCTAAGGTTAAGGAATGAACCTTTAGTCATGGAAAATGAATGGAATTCAGAATGATGATTTTTACACAAGAAATGTGGCTTCCTTTCCTTGAGTAAACTCATAATTTGACTTGGTATTTGTTATGGAATGAAGTGAAATAGGACTTCTGGGCAGATCCCAAGGTCCTTGGGGGGATGTTAATAAATGATGTTTGGGGAAAAGGGGGAAATTAGTCATGCTTCCATTGTTATGTCATCAAACCTTTGCCATGGTGCCAATACGCTGAATGAGATGAGTTCTTCTTTGATAAGCCAAATGGTAATGGCCCTTTTATTTCTGCAACCTCACACTACCTACCCAGCTTAATAATCCTAACATTTTTTCTTCAGTTTAACTGGGTGCACTTGAATTGGCAAACCCTGATTGTCCTCTTTTTCTTTTGACTGCCCTCCTATCTAAATCTACCCTTATTTCTTCCAAGGACCCAGATTAAGCAGTTGGGCTCCTTCATTTCTCTACCTAGCTAGTCATTTGCCTAGCTTGAGCTGTTTGGACAGGAATCATTCTCTATTCTGCAACAAGCAATTTAAACATGGTATGGTCCAGATTAGACTGTTGCGCCATCCATCAAGTATGATTAGCAGCAGTATTTGCAGACTGTGATGCTGCCAAAAGATATTAGTGGCATTTTGACTGGCCACTTTCCTGGTCTTTGATTTGGGGTTCATTTTCACTATTCTTTCTGACCAATTGATTTTCTTGCCTTTTGATTATTCTTTTAAGGCATACCCTCTTTTCATTTTTTTATTTTCCTAGTCTGTATACAAAATATGGAACCTTTGCAAGCTGCAATGATGAACATATTTAGCCCTTCCACTGTCAATCATGAAAAATGAAACCTATTGGTATAGGAACCTAACACAAACAAAGAGCCTCCTTTCTACCTTGTGCAATCAACCATTCCCATTCCTTATTGCCTTAATCATTTAACTTTAGATAAAATCCTAAATACTTTAATCCCCTTTGAAGCTCATTCTATTGATAAGGAGACAACTCAGATAAATATATGACATCTTTATCATCAATACCAAAGAAAGAAATTGTATACTTCCTATTTTTTTCCTCATTTCTATTGCTATAAGAACAAATCAAGGATTTCCTTAAATTTAGGATGGAATTTTATTGTTACATATGGAACAAAGAAATATTCTATTAAATTGAAGGAAATCCTTTATACAATGTACTGTATAGTAGCAATTTTACTTTGGGAAGGGTGATGTATTGTCATAATTGATGTGTATAAGATGTTATTTTCACCAAATGGTTGCTAATTTAGGCTTTTGTACTTAATGAGATACTTGAGTTTAGACGCCCTTAGAATGTGCGAAGATGATAACAACTATATAGTTCAAAGAACTAAGCATGAAAATTATTACATTTGTTGGGTTTATATTTTATGTAAATAATCTTTTAGCTTGTGTGATGTAAGAGGGTGCTCTCGAAGTCATTTTTGTTCTTCTTTCTTTGTTAATTTGAGATTTTATCAAGTTTCAAATCTAGGGATGGCAACATCATGGGGATACTCTAATGGAAAGTAATCAAATAAGTGAAACATGCAAATAGTCATGGTGTTTAGAAATGGGATATGGCATCTACATTTTAAAATTGTAATATTATTCTATACTTCCTTTTTTGAACATTGGCGTTGGTTTGACCTAACATTTATGTAGATTGAAGTTGACTTGGCACTTTCATCCCATGAAAATGCACGTTGGTGGTTTGAAACAAAGAAAGAAAAAGAAATCAAACATGAAAAGATAATAGTTGCACATGCAAAGGACTTTAAAGCTGCGAATAAAAAGACGCAACAATAATTGTCATAGGCATAAATTTACGTTGTTTATAGTACAAAAATAATCTAGTTTTAAGTCTCATCCTTTATTATGTTATTCTTTTATTGAAAGAACAAAAGTATCTTTGGGATAAGACTATTGGGATTTAAACATGGTGATGATGGTCCACTACAAAAGAAATGCTTAGTTATTACTTATTTGCAACAATTGAATATGGAGTCGTCTACAAAGGCAGAGGAATTTTCGGGATGGCTAAAAGTGGTCAGAATCAGAGAAATAAAATTCAAAAATCTTGTAGAGGGAGTGTTTGAATGATGTTTTTGATGGTGGAAATGGATTCAACACCATCAAAAACTTCTAGGGCACCTAAAATTATGAAGTTTGACAACTTTTACTTGGATTTACAAAAATCCTTGCCAAAGTTTTTCAAAATATAGTCAGAATTTCCATAACTTTTAGGGAAAAAAATCATAATTGTTAGACTACGACATTGAATACAGTGATTAAGCACTGGAAAGGAAGCACAAATAGTGGCATATTTATTATTGCAACCACCAACATTCATATTGAGACTTGAGAATATTTCACAATGTCCAAATGGTGTGTGCGTTTATGAGTCTTGTAGAACTCGCACAAACTGCTTGATGAAGAGTTCATTGACTACCTACTAAAGGATGGATTTTGGTACAAGTTAACCTCTATTTTTGCTTCTTGGAAAGATCATTGATTTGCAGTTATTGGATCAAGCTCATAATTCCAGGATTTTAGGACATTTTGGAGTGGAGAAGATGAATATGAATTTGTAGATGTATTTCTATTAGTCAATGTGGTGTAGTTTGTAAAATTCATGAAAAGTCGAGAAAATATTTTCCACTTCCATTCCTGAGTAGACCATGGGAGTTAGTTTCAATATCATTATGTCCATTTTTCTAAAGCAATCCACAACTATGATTAGATACTCATCACTTGAAAAATTTTAAGCATGGTAAGAAGCTGATATGAGTGGCATAGGCTTCCTTGGAATGGAACAATTCTACAATGCTTTAAAGCTAGTAATAGTAGCACAAAGTGGTTGTTAGTTGACACAAGATATTGTGAGGGTAGATTTGTTTGTACTAACAAAATCTCAAATTCATGCACCTCAAATTTCACCACCCACTATGGTTACACCATCTCCCACTCTTCCCTCAACGGGCATTAGAGGTCCCACAATACAACTGAGTGTGGGAGCTAGTCAACAGTATGTGCCTTTAGGAAACAATCATTTCTTACATCCTATGTCTCCACCAACTATTCCAACACCACCCCCTTTGTAGGGAGCTTCCATGGGAATTCTTAGAGTTGGTACAACATGTTAGTGGCCACAAATTTGTAGTGGTTTGAAAGAGTGACCAGGTTCAAGGATTGTTGGGCCAACTTCCGTTGGACCTATTAGCAATGTTTCTGCTACGTAGGTTGTTCAAATTAGGGGGAATGATCCCCTATCACTCAATCAAGATGGTCCTAGGAAAGTCAGTTCAAATTTTCAAGAAGGGTTAATTCCATCAGTACCATCAAAACCCCTACAAGATAACATAAAATCCATCTTGTTTGTAGGACTAAGTGATGTTAAAGGCATGTCTGCTGATGGAAATGGTTTTTTTCAAATTCAATTTTCAGTGGAGATGTTTTTACTGTTACCTCCTCTTAATTTAAACACATTGTATCTTTCCAACATTTGTATTCAGTCAACAATTTTTAATATTCTATGGACCTTGTACCAACATTGGTTGCACCTGCTCCATCTCTGACTAAGAATCAACTAGATAAATCACAGGGCACATCAATTGTTCCTGTATCTATTGGAGTTAATGCAATGAATTTAAGCCTGGGAGGAAACACCCAACTGTCTTGGCCAAGGATGATGCAGCGAGTCTGATTTTCAAAAGTATACCAAGTTTTTCTTTGAGGTGGACATCGACAGGGATGGAAAAATCACTATTGAACAAGCTCGTGATATTTTTCTCAGCTGGAAGCTTCCAAGAGGTATTGAAGAGAAAAATGTGGGATTAATTATGTCGTTATGTGAGTTTACTCGATATCTTCATGGTTGTTGTCTTATTAAACTTGGAATTAGATGTAACATTTCCAAAGGCTGGTATAGACATGTCAGTGGTCACAAAACTTTTCTAAAGGCTCTCAATTTTGTATGAAAGAATAAATTAGTGGGCCTATGAATTTCTTAATGCTCATTTCATTATGTGTTTTATGTTGTTTCAATTAATAATGTTATCATAACATCTGGCCATTAGATATTGTCGTTCCATCATATGAGGATTGAAATCCATGTTATCATTGACATATCTATAAAGAAGATCTTCCTTTAATGGAGGCTTTGAAGGAAATGTTTATCTGACATGGCCATCACACTACCCTGACTTTAATTGATGGTGTTCTTTTGGGTGCACCATGTATAGGTTTTCAAGAAGGTCTAGTATTTGTCTGACCTAGATGGGGACAATATGATTTCTCTAAGGGAGTTATCATTGCACTCTATTTGATGGAACAATATAGAGAAGGCCATCCCCTTCATTCAGTGCTTCCTCCTGGTATCCCTAGTATCTAGATTTATGAAGCATTGAAGTCTGGAGCCGAAGTGGAATGCTTTCGCAACATAACCCAAGTAATTTTCATTTTTACTATAGTTTTCTAAAAAATAACGTATGGTTCAAATTTGCACTTTCATTTCATTTTGAATCCAAGTCTTGTAAATAAACGTTTGTGCAACAATTGTTTTTTCTGACTAGATGCAATTGTTTTGATTTTTTCAAAGTTGGTAATTGTTTATTGGATTTTTTTTAGTTATACTGTTCACTGGAAGAATATATCTTTGTTTGGTTAATGTTTTATGGTTGGTTGTGATTTGTTAAAAGTGATTGGGTATGAAACTTTAACATAACATAGGATTACAACTACATGCAGTTATGGTTTCTTGGTCGGGTATGCATGGTGTTGTTCTTGGAAATATACCAAGGCAATTTTAACCACCTCAAAATGATGGAATGAATACTGAATCGTTAGTTTAGCAAAAGTCTCGAGTGCCAGTTTTGGAAATGAATTTTGTAAATTAGCTAAGCTGAGATTAGCAGAACACTTTCAAGTCAAAACATAAGGATGCAAAAGAAGTGGAGGAAAATGTATTCTTACAAATATCTCTCTTAAGAAATTACTTTGATTTCAGTGGATTTTTCACACTAATAGTGAAAAAAGTTATCAAGGGCAATCTAAGGTTTTATGGACTTATATATTGATGTTCCTGTCGAAGTAGATATAACTTATTATTTTTTCAGTATTGACTAGATGTTGCTGCACTTATTCTATTCATTGCTACATAGTTTGAGATGTTCTTGTTGCACAATTGGGTTGGAAATGTATGGTATTTCAGAGCAATAAAATATTTGGTAATATATTAATTTTGTTGGATCTTGAAATTTCTGTTAGCAAGTGTGCCCAAGTGTAGGGAAAATAACAATAAGCTTAATCCATACCATAGAGTAACACTAACTAGGTTAATAGGAGCTACATTGTTTTGTTCATAAATATTCAGATATAACATTAGTGATCCTAATTTATTTTTAGATTAGGGCCATTACTAACATGTTCTATAGATGCTCAAATGGATGACATGTCAATTATTTAGAATATTTCTTAAGAAATTTTGGGTAATCAGAACATGTGTGATTTCAAGTATGCACAAATCAATGTCAGCCATAAAACCTAGCCATCTATATATCATAAATTTTCTTTAGAGTTAATTAGCTAGACATGAATGTTCCATATGATATCACAACTGTTATATAAATTAAGATGAATATTCTGCTAAAAAATGTGGAGACAACCAAAGCTTAAGTTATCATGGCATCCATTAGTCATTCATGTGGACAAAATGAAACAAATGTGCACCACATTGCACCATCTGCATGACCACCACTGGTATTTGAGCAAAATTTATCTTTGTTCACACTAAATTAACGATATTTAAAAAGACATGAATCCATAATAAAATAGGAAGGAAATATAATATGTTGACATAGAACCAAAGGTGGTAATGGGGCTAATGATCTTGTTATGATTAAGAACAAAGTAGTGGGTAATGGGTTACAAAGAAAATTTCACCTTGGCTTATTACTAGAAATCTAATATATAAGCTAATAAACAATGAAAGGATATGAGTTACAAGTGCGTCCTTGATAGGTAATTGTTTATTATGATGTTTCCTTCATTTGGTAGATGAAATTTTCATTAGGGGTCCTTAACATTAAAGGGATTTTGTTCCATAACTATTCATGTTTGCAGTTAGTCTAAGAAAATCCCTCTTCTACACTCAAGGTTGATAATTTTTCTGAATAACAAATAATATAATGAGGAGAAGCATTGTACCCATGAACTAAATTCAAGCGGGTTTGAGAACTATTTTTACACATTGATATATGCATTTGTCAATGAGCTATTCTATTAAAGGTCATGTTGTTTTGACATGCGTTTTGGAATTGTTCAATTTAGTAATTTTCAAAGTAGGTACTTTTGACTACACATACCCTAAAGTACATGACATGGTACTTGGATTTTTAAGATATTAATAGTTAATAATCAATAATGTTTGTTGTTTAAAATCAATGTGATATTGCATTTAGTATATCTCTTGAAGCGTTGCTTATCCATTGAAATCAAACAAAATAAGATTATGGATTATGAAGTACATATTAAAGAGACACGTGTTTAGTGTTTAGAATACATCTTACATGTTAGGCATGTTGTATAAGCCTAACTAGCCATCCATATCCTCTCTTACAACTTATGGTTGCATGCATGGAATTCACTATTACCGTGTTTGTAACTGACATACAATGTGATCATTCATCACATTGTATTTATTTTTTATATCATGTTTGGGCTAGTGCTAACTTAACTGGTAAATATACTTGTATCCCTAGTTAGCAAACTTAGTTGAGTTAACTTGGCTAGTCTGAATCAGTTGGGATCTAAATCTAAGTAGATCAGATGGAGTTGAATTTTAACTTGGTCAGAAATTAGGGCCTAACTCTGGACTCAAGTGAAACTTAAGATTTATCTTAGGATTTGACTTGGACTTGGGCAAGAATTGGGTAAAACTTGAAAACTAAAAAATAAAAGTTCCGTTCAAGTTATTTTCTTTATCTCAACTTTCCTAAATTAAGTCTTAAGTCTTAGGTCTTTGTCTGATTTAAAGTCAAACTTTCTTTCTTTTTCCATGTTGAGTTGGACCTAATGCTTTATATAAACAATTTTATTAATGTTATTTCATAGAGACATTTAATTGAGCTTAGGATCAGTTGATGCTTCCAATGATGTGTCTATCATTTGGAACCAAGATACAATACATTCACCTATTTGAAATTTGAGTGCCTTTAGAACTAGAACTTTGTAGCAATACCTGCAGGAGCATTGAACTTGAGGGCTTCCTACAAATGTAGATTTTTTTGTAGATTAAACAACTCATATAATATACTAAAACAAAACACAAGAATCTACTGTACTCTTCTTAGCGGAAACCATAAATAATTAATAAAAATAATAAGCAGAAAGAGGAAGAATATCAATGGCTCATAATACAATATTTATTTGGGGAAATCAATTGCTAAAAACCTCGACTATCTATATTTCATTAACTAGAATATGTGAGAAGAAAATACAATATGTGTTCACACTAGAACAATCCTTGCATAAGTATGATCTAACTCTTTGCCTCAGAAGCCAGCTCAATCCAACACTTAGCTAATTCTACTACCTGCCAAGCCCCTACTTCCTTGCCCAATTCCTAAGAGTATTAGCCCATAATTAATTGGGAAATCCTTCCTCCATAATTGCACAATCCAAACATAGGTCCTCAAATGATTGCATGGAACATCTGTACAACTCAAAAAATTATACAACTGATAGTACACTATCCCTGCACTCTAATATCAATTGGGTCTTCATTTGAAATGAAATGCATGAGTCATTTATGAGTGAATCTTCAACTAATTGGTGTGGTACTGGTGATGCACTGGTGCACTACTCCACTACCAGACCTCTACTAGTTCCTCCAATAGTTAGGACTAGTTTAAATGACTATAACTCAATTAGATAAAGTTATCTAATTACAACTCCAAAGAACTCAACCTGGGACCCTAAAATTTAGGAATCACTCTACATGAATCTAGATAGACTCCCAACTTGAATTTCCCAAGTTAATTAAGTCAATTTAACTTAATTAACAATTACAAGTTGCTATGAGAATAGAATTACAATTTTAATTCACAATTTAATTCAAGGACAAATTCAATTGGAATTTCTTGTTGCTATTTTTAACACTCCCTCTCAACAAGAAAGGGATTATCATCCACCCTAATCCTGTTTCTGTGAAACTTGAATTTTTATCTTGAAAATTCCTTTTTCAAAATATCTGCATCCTGCTCCTTTATGGGAATTTACTTGAACGACACAATCCTCCTCTGCACACAATCTCGAATATGATGATAATGAATATCAATATGCTTGGACCAATCACAAAAAACTGGATTTTTAGAGAGTTTGATACAACTATGATTGTCACAGTCAATCACAGTTGGATCCATCTGCTGACCAAATAAACAACCCAAAATATTCCTCATCCAGATAGCCTCACTAGTTTCTTGACTCAAAGTCATGTACTTTGCCTCTGCTGAATTGAGTGCAATTGATCTATGTTTCCTGTTGTACCAAGAAACATCTGGTGACCCAATACTGAAGATCCCTCTTGATGTGATGTTCCTGTCAGATGGACTCCCTGCCCAATTTGCATTGGTGAAGCCTTGAAGCTTCACTCCCTCTATCTGTTTGTACCATATACCATACTGAGTAGTGCCTCTGAGGTATCTCAATACATGCTTGACTACCTTCCAATACATCTTGGTCAGCCAAACACTACAAAAAATCCCGTGATTAGCATCCTTTTTTACTTCTTTTTTTGCATCTAGAGCCCATTTTTGGTGCTATTTGCATCCATTTATCAAATATGGTGCAAATCTTGACACAAAATTTGCATCGAGTTTTGCACCAAATCTTACACCAAGTTTAGCACTAGGTATTGCAATAGGTTTTGCACCACGTTTTGCACCAAATTTTATGCCAAGTTTTGTGTCATCCTTTGCACCAAGTTTTGTTCTAGGTTTTGCATCAAGTTTGGCACCTAATTTTGTTTGACATACTTTTGCATCCTCATTTGCATCCACTTTTTGCACCTACACTTGCATCAACTTTTGCATCGACTTTTACATCCTTTTTTGCATCCATTTTTTCATCCATTTCTGCATCCCTTTTGTGCCAAGTTTTACATCGAGTTTTGTGTCTAGTTTTGCATATAATTTTGCATCTACTTTTGTTGCATCCACTTTTCCATCTTGTTTGGCATCCATATTTACATCCTCTTTTGCATCTATTATTGTGCCCACTATTGCATCTAATATTTTTGTGCCACAATTGGCGCCTAGTTTGGCACCTCCTTTTTGCACCCACTTTTGATTATAATTTTGCATCCACGTTTGCATCCTCATTTGCGTCTAGGTTTTCATCAACTACTACATCTATTTTTGCATCCCATTTTGTATCCACTTTTGGATCAGGATTTGCATCGGGT
>APFE030316010.1:0-15589 GCA_000404065.3 Pinus taeda | reverse complement strand
GAGGGCTCCTCTAAAAATTTCAAGTGTAATCCTCTTACTGCCACACTAGGTCCCTCAGTCACCACTCAACATTAGACAACCTATATGCTGACTCAACACAAACGCTTATAAGATCCTCAAATTTACTATTTTGTTGCAAGATGATTCCTTGAAGTATCCGGATCTTGTACTTCAATGCCATAAGATTTGTCTTGAAATGCTCAATCTTCTCGTGATGGCTACCAACTAAAAGTGGAACAATTATGCTAGATGTTTGTGAATGTGTCTTCTCCTTATCAATGGCTAGTCCAAAACATGGTTACTTATGCTCCTCTATCATGGGCTCAACATGAAACTCTAAATAAATCTCCACAAAAGGCTCATCATGCATATTATGTTTAACATCCTCCTTGGCTGACTCATGTTCCACCATATGTTGCTCATGCTAAATTGTCACTAGCGACTCATCATGCTGACTATATCCCATAGTGTCCACTGGCATATCACTATACAGAATGGAATATAAATATTTCCTAATGTAAATAAACCCACATGACTCCTAATTCTCCTTAGAGGCATCCTCGTATGAATCCGTGGACTCATCCAAAGAAGAATCCCCATCTTGAAAGTTAGAAGGAATCTCCTCCTGCTTTGCCCCTGTCATCTCCTCAGTGTCACTCGTGCATGAGTGTTTAGGTCCCCAAGGTTCCTTGAAAATGAAGCAAAGACCCTCCCTCCTCATATCATTCTTGTTACATGGTTTCTCAACACAAATCCACCACAATTCCTCATGTGTCAACCATCTCCTGAATAGCCAAATTTTCTGCTCAACCAACCTTTTGGCTAGTTTATAGCAGTAGGTCAAACAAATTGTTCCTCCCTCCAAATGGCCAACAATATAGATTGTATCTCCCTACAAAAGGAATGAAATCCCCCCATGCATGAAGATAAAATAGGCAACATATGTGTTATAACAATGTAAGGATGATGTTTCGTAATGCTGAGGAAGCACTGAAACATCTGCAGGATCAAATAACCACGCACCATCTCAAACATTTGGTAATAATATCCAACTAAGGCAATGGATTATAGAATCTCTTGCCTCTTCCCAAACATATCTCCCTCATTGTTATCTAGATCGTAAAATCTCTCCACTATGAGTATGAAAACTATCATCATAACATCATCATTATAAGGAGGTATAGGTGGGCTTAGTCTCATTATGCTAATGGGAAAAGATGAAACTAGAATTCAATCACTTCATAATATTCCCCCAAGAACTTATGTTGTATGAGAGTAAGAATAATTGTTTTTAGAACCAAAAAAAAATATTTCCCCTTATAATTAGTTCACTTCAAAAAGGAGTGCATCCAATTTATATAGTTTGAAAAGGAATTTCCCTATGACCCTCATGTGTTTTAAATATGTGCCAAGCGTAAAGAGTTTTTATCATATTTTAATCCCTTTTTGCATGTCCTAGACCCGCTCTTGTTAAAGAAGGGCATGAAACCCTCTTTTCAATGGTTTTTTGTTTTGCTTCATTTTACTGTCCAACATTGCAGATTCTATATTATTCAATATTTTCAATTTATTTAAGAGTTCCCTAAACTTCTGCATATCTTAATGATGATAGGTACATCAAGAAGTACAAATAGTGACTAGTTAACTCAATACATAGACCTCTCACATAAATATATACTCATTCCTCATAAGTCAGACTCAAACATTACAAATAAGTCTAAATATAATATGAACACCTCATACTCTCTTACTAACTCAACAAATATTAAAAAATTCATTGAGAAATTATAACAAATAGTTAGCAAGTAGTACTTTTGTCAAACACATTGCAAATAAAATGGAAACACTCGCAACATAAATATGTATGAGAAGAATATGCTTGAGAGAGTTACAATTCTCAAATGAATTTGATACCACATTACATGCATGGAAACACAGGTAAATGAAATAGACTCGAGTGCTAGAAATGGCCCAAATAGGTAGCAAGCACTACCCAAAACAAATTTTGCTACTACTAAAGAAGACTGGATGTTTGTGCCCTCAAAACTGCTCATAAATTTTTGAAAATGTATCCTAGAGCTCCTCACACAAAAACCATAAAACTAAGAATTGGTTTGGCTTAACACCAAGACGAGATCAGGCCCACCAAGTGGTGTGAATTTCTCAGTTTACCAATAAAACGAAATTTTGAAGGAATGTTGATTTATAGCCCGAATACTGCCAGGAAAATTTTGAAATCTTAACCACAAACTCCTATCATAAAACCTAGGAAAACACATAAAAATATTTTTAATATTTTAGCTGCCCCAGATATCCCCAATTTACTGTGAGTTTGTTAGTCCCAAAACAATTTAAAATTTCCTCAAGAAATATTGAGAAGTAATTTTGTCGTCACTTTAATCAATTCTAGCAAAAATTTAAACAACCAGTGAATAAAATTTTTTATTTAAAAATGCCACAATAGGAAACCCAACCAAATTTATTAATAGTAACAAGGAAGAATCTCTTCACCAATAAATTCATCTAGTATAAATTAATTCAACCCAGGAAGAGAATTTTTTCATGATAATAAACTTTTTGCCTCACAGGATAAAATTGGCATAGTAAAATAATCTTGATTCAAAAAGATAAATTTGGTCCAACAAAATAATATTGGCCGAGTAAAATAATTTCAGCATAGTAAATTAATTTCAATGCAATAAAATATTTTTTTCTTAACAATATTATTAGTTTCAGCCCTGAAAACCAATATTACTCAATCCAATATGTTCTCTTCAACACTTTGAGAAATCAACTGCAACAATTATTCTCTGGAAAGTAGATTACAAATTTTAACCCCAAATTTTTTATCCATTATCCTTTAGGAACATTACAACAACTTTGATTTTAACCCACAACTAGCCAAAATCATGTTGTGATACCACTGTAATATCTTGTTGTACTATGAAACAAACCTTCCATTTATATATTATAGAAATAACCAATCTTAGGCATATAAATGGGAACCCTCCTTAAAAAAAAAATAGTTTTTGAAAGGTAAATCCCGACTCTGAAAAAATGTCTTGAAAACTCTTAGAACAACCCATGTTTCGGATCCTCATTGCAAATCACAAATCACATTTTTTCATGTGATGATCATAGACATCTTAAAGAAACTATGATATGCGATGAAACCTCCCAGTGTGACATACCGCTCAAAACACCTTAAGAATTTGCAATCGCATTTCGCATTATAAGCAGGCAACACTATATAACACCATTTTAAAAACTGTGATGCATGAATAAAGCAACAACCATGGGAAGCAACTGTGTCTTAATATAATAACGAACAATTTGATAGGATAATTAATGTTTAGTACTCCAAGGAGAGGTAATGATTTTCCAAGTTATGGCTAATTAATGTTAAGTATCTCATTTCAAATCCTCCCACAATTCAAAGTCATTTCACAAAGCTTTCAGCCTTAATTTCCAAATATTGTCTACGCTGATATATCTCATCCATTTATGGAAAGCTACAAAAGATATGTCATTGTGGAAGGTGATGTAGAAACAGAAAAAGCAGAGCATCAAAGAGTTCGAGCTACTAGAAATTTCTCTTATATTCTCTGATCTAGTCTATAGCATTGACAGGGGAGAAACAGATTGGGAGGTCATATACAATAGGCTTGAGGCTGAGCATCCCAACATTACTATCACAAAAGTGATGGCTGAATCAAAAAATCCTTCAGGACTCCAATTCAAGGATGTTTCCTATTGTTTCCTTCATAGAATAGGAGCAAGAGTAAATATTCTCCCATACACTCATATTATTAGGTGGGTGGTGTAAAACCTCACTATTGAAGATAGGCAATTCAAGAACTTGGGAATGGAACTCATGGGGTCATTCAAAGCAGAACGCTTGAAGCAAATGTGCCATATACCTGACCCTTACTATATATATGATAAAGCATACATGTCCAACTTCACAAAGAAGAATGAAGAACCTTTCAAAATGATTTAGGGCTGGAGGGTACTGGAGAACAAGTTCAAATTTGATAAAATGGGTATGTATCCTATAGCCTCTTTGGAAAATCCCTACAACTATGTAGCTACTATGTTATGTAGACTATATGGATTACCTAATAATGCTAAGTTTTTCATAGAATGGATTCCATTGATTGATGCTTGTGTCAATTCCCATATTATGAATTGGGCCACCATTCTATCTGATAACCCCACCACTATCATCACTGAATATCGGTAGAAGACATCCTCCTATCTAGAGAACCTTGATGCATTATATTTTAGTGCCTACATTATGGATGCTAGCTATTTTTTCACTAAATTTCCAATCATGGGTTGGAAATGGACCTTGTATTATCCCTACTCTATTCTTCTCACCCATATAAAAATTTCGGAATCTCATTATATACCCGATTTTTACAAAATACGCCATGATTTTATTTTTCCATTGCATCTGTTAATTTTCAATAAGAAAGCCCCCATGTTTTCAAAAGAAGCCGCTAGAGACCTTCTCGTTGTTGGCAAGTATTTTATTGTAGAATGGTTCACATACATCATGTTTTTTGGTCATACTGTAGACCCACATGTCCTCGCCTTTTATGTCCTTCATAAATTATTAGCAAGCGAAACAACCCACGACACCATCGGAAAACGTTTAACCTAAGTGCTGAAAGAAAGCAAGAAGTTACTATGGCCATCTTCTCTAATTAGGTGCAGTTCCTTTTCATTAGAAAAATTTAACCATGCAATAAAGGATTCAGTAAACCTGGAAAGTCTCAGGCTCCATACTTTTCCCAAAAGGAAACTTGATCTAGATAGTATAGTATATAACATCACTACTATAGTAAATATCAAGCCTTATAACCATGAGGATAATTATTTTTAAGACCTTTTACAGTCGGATCAATCCCTCAAACGATCGTTCAAATGGACAAGAACAAATCTGAGTCCTGACAATTTTGAAAGCTTTCAGGAGTTTAGAAACAAAAGACTTGAGCTAATCCCACTACATTTGTTAAAAATTGAGGATAAGCCTATGCCTAGTGTGACAGTCAACAATTAGGGACCTTATTCTCACAAAGAGTCTCAAGTAGATACGGGGAAATCACTGGATATAGGGAAGGCCTAAGACACGAAGAATACAACCAAATCCAATAAGAAGTGAGCCAAAAAGCAGAATATAGTGACCCCGCTTAAAGATATTAGTGAAGAGATCAAAATCAGCAGTTTGGAGCAGGAGTGAGATCAATTCAATAAGAAACTGCAAGACACGCACAAGACTATGATACCTAGGAAACTATGGAGTATCAAACTCCTCTGCAAGTTCACAAAAATATACAGTCTAAACCAATAGGCGAGCAAGAAACAATGTCTCAATAGACCGAAATCATCCCCACTCTACCTACATTGGAAATTGTCTTGAAGGTAACTGAAATACCTCCTCTTGATGTGTTCTACAACCCGCTGCACAAAGCTGTAGTAAGGAGATAGAGGAAAAGGAGAAGGATAGAAACACCCAAACTCCTACCTTAGAATGAGATAATGGACATAGTTTGGAAGTAAATTCCTTTCAACCCGACTGAAAAATTAAGTAGATTTTCACATTTTACAGGAGCGTATGCAACAACCACCATGGACAAAGCTATTGAGATAAATTTTTTTGTGGAAGGAAAAGGAAGATAATATTGCACAACTTGAGCAATAGCTCAGAACAAAGAAGGCAAGTGTGAACAGGTAGACCATTGAAAAACAAGCCCAATTACAACAAAGCATGGAGGTAATGAAGATAAGCCACGAAGCAGAAATATTGGCCAAAAATATGCAACTCCACGACTTGCAGTAATCCATGGAAAGGTATAAGGATGTTCCTACTGTCGAGGAATTCATCAAAGAGCCACTAGAGCTAAATTCTTGCTTATTAAAACAACAAGAATAATTTTTCTAAAATGTGTCACATATCTCTGCTTATCTAATCACTCGTGACCAAATAACAGATAAACTCATTTAATAGAGAATTGAGTTTACTGTTCTAAACACAATAATATTAGAGTTCATCGAATGGAAAGAAACAGAACACTCTTTTTACACCCGCACCATCTAGCTTGCTTACCTAAATAAGATTTTTGGCCAATGTAGGAATATGCAAAACACCTGGAAGTGTTCTAACCCTTCCACCTTGCAACTTCAAATTTACTTTTCTATGACAAATGATTCTATCCTTCTTATCATCCCCTAAGAAGACATCACCACCATCGTATTTCTCATACTAGAAACACCACTCTCTATGGGGAGTGAACTGAAACAATGCACTTGGGTAAATCAACAATGCCTCATGATCTACATGTGTATTTGAAGGAGCCAAGTACACATCCCCACCTTCATTTGAGGTGGTTTTCACCTCTGTAGAAGGAGCATCATCAGATCCATTTCCTTTATCAGGAGATTTAGATTTACAGTCGCTTTTGTAGTGGCCTCCTTTTCTACATTTCTAGCAAACCACCTTTACAGTTTTTTGTGGAGATTTAGATCTCCCACACAATGAATTATTTTTGTTTATGCTCTGGGACTGTCCTCGAACAGAAAAGGCATCACCATTATGGCTCTCCATATTTTTTCGTCTCGTCTCCTCCGTCAGCATGGATAAGACTATTTAATCAAACTTCATGGCAGTTGCACTCCTACCTATTGCAATAACTAGACTATCCCATCATCCTAGTAGAGAATACAACAAGTTGATGCACTTATATTCATCAGAAACTTTAATATCAACATATAATAACTAACTTACTACAGTATTAAATGCATTCAAATGCTCTATCACCGAGTCTCCATCTTTCATCCTCAGGTTATACATCTTTTTCTGTAGGAACAATTTATTCACCAGAAACTTAGAATGGTACAAAGTCCCTAACTTTTCCCACAAATCCTTAGCCATATCTTCCCCTAAAACCTTCAGTAATACTGAATATGAGACACATAATTTTATTTTTCTCTTTTCCTTCTAATCCAACCTCTTCCATTCTTTTTTAGACACTCTAGCTGGTTGAGTACTCAGACCTACCACAATCCACTGATCTTTATCCACAAATAGATCCTCCATTTTGAGTTTCCACAACTCAAAACTCTGAACATTAAATTTCTCGATCTCTATCTTTCCACTGCTCGCCATATTCTTTCACCACCAGAATCGATCCTGCAGATCTCCCACTGAATAGGGTGTACCATAGGCCTGAGCCAAACCCCTCAACAAGAAAGGTATCCTCTTGAAGCCAAAACAACTTTGATACCAAATGCATCTTTTAACCCTGTATAGAAATTATCTGCATACGAATTCTAAGAACAAAAAATAAACAATGTGAGAGCATAACACATAAAACACATATATAGAGAGATTTTTCCCCGGATCCCAAAATCGAGACTACCAACATGATTTTTCATTATGTTCCTTTAAATGTCACAATAGATATTTGTACATGCGGAAGAATCCAATACCATGGACCGAAAACCATCGCATCCGAAACCATGTTTGAAAACCATGCACAAAACCATAGGTAGGTCCACCCAACCTAATATAGGGTCCAAAAAAAAAATTTCCCTAGGTTGCTTCCCCAGAAAACGTACAGGGGGGCTAACCACCCCCCTCAAAACCCTCATATAGCGAGGTATGTTTCCCCCTTGTGACCCCCTGTTGTACAGTCGACACAACAAAGGGGGGGTTTTGCCACCCCTCTAACCCCTCGTTTAAGTAGGGAGGCTAGTCATGGAAAGAATATAACACAACCCAATAGTCAGCCGCTCATACTGCCTGTCCCTAGGGCCCACGCTATTCTGAAACACTTAGGCCATAGTCGCTCTCATGTTATGAGCAAGGGAGTGACAAGAACCCCAAAGTCACTCTCACAGGTCTACCTTCCAATTATTTTGTACCCAAATTACTAGTTCTTTTCTAGAGACCGTGGGAATTAAGCCATGTTTCGAGTCCAAAATTCTAGCCCCTGCTCACAACTTGTGGTAACTTCCAAAATTCATTAAAAACATGATAAAAATGATGATCAATAAAAAATAACCCTTAGGAAAATGCCTAAACATCCACAACCAGGACTGACATTTTGTCAAACACTTGGCATCAATTCAACCTATAAGCCTAGGATACAAGACGAAGCACAAATGTGTGAAACAATTAATGAAACATAACTAGAAGGATCACCTCCTTCTCCATTGAACTAGTACATCATCAATTGGGTCTTGCATCCATCCATTTAATAGTTACAAGTAAATGTATGAAATAACCATGACATAAAATCGTTATTCAACCATGTTAATAACTAGAATAAAACCATATAAATATCAGATATATGACAACCATTAAATCCACATATAGTACAATGAAAAATTAAGATAACTTAACTTTTATTAATCATAAGAGAATCTGACCAGGTTCGATACTTGCACATACCACCCGGCCGTAGACATGAATGAACAAAATCACTCTTTCATCTAGTCACCCCCTTGCCATATTCCAAGCATGAATGTGGGATCTCATAGAATAACCAATCCAAGAAAAACAAAAGGAATCCATAGGTTAAATCACGTCGACCCTCACCAAACCGAGATCAAACTGCAATCCAAACTGGATCACTAGGCCATAAACCAAATTGGATTACTACGACCTAAACCGGGATGACTCTCTCGTGCTTTAATGTAATCCAAACCTAGATCACTAGGCAATAAACTAAGACTTCATCATAAAGATTTACCATGTATCTTGCCAAAACCGGTCAAGGGATTCCTAGGAATTTGGGAATGGAACTTGAGACCACCTTTGCCCTAGATTTTGAAATCCATCTAGCAAACCAAAGCTCAAAAACCAAAATAATCATCCGAACATACCGTGGCATCAGGAAAATGGATAGGTTGGGAAAAAATCCACTTTCATAACACGACCAAATCATGCCACTGACAACAAGAGAACCATACACTAACATGCCAAGCCATGCATGTCCAATCCAGTTAGGAAATCACACATGCAAAAGGTTACTTGCAAGTGTTCCTATTGAAGCTGCTTGATCCATCTTTTCTTTATTTTATCCTCGCTTGCCTTTCCTTTCCTTTCCTTAATGTCCCTTTCATTTTCTCCAGACTATAGTACTCAATGAAGATCTAAGTTACCAAGAGTGAGAGAGAGAATAATGAAAGAGCTCCAAATTTGAAATGATAAAAGCTTAACACTGAGAAATCTTAACACTAAGAATCCTGCCAACTGATCCTCATAAGCATTTTTATTAATGAGGCATTTAATTTCTTTATTTTTCTTGTCACATGAAACCAATCACATTTTACCTTCCTTTTATCCTAATTTCCTCTATTTTCATAAATAAATGTGTCAAAAATGAATTTTTTCCTTCCAATGCCTTTTCCAATTTTTCTTAGCCAAAACACACATCCAGTGATGGAAACTAGGATATATTTGCCCAATATTCAACTTGGAATATATGTCCCTTATCCGTGGTCTTATTTTTCCTTTATCTGCATTATTACATATAATTTTCACCAAGGTTGTTACAATGTCAAGCGATTGTCATGAGATCCCATAAAAATCCCTAAAAGCTCCTCTGAGACCCCTAATGACATAATATTGCTCTTACAACTTGGCCATCACATACCTGGGAAACCCATCTTGCGTAGACTATATAGGAAAATAAAAATGGGCAATCACAAACCCTCCCGCCCTAAGATTGGTTTCCCTCAAGTAATCTCTAACTCTCCACTATAGACGCATCTATAAATTGATAACAAGATCCCAAATGAATCATTGTACTAGGACATTCCCCCAAGCTAACCAATAATGAATGGATCCCTCAATACCTATATCCCAAATAAACCACTGACTCAACCTATCATCCATGGATCCACTTTGATCCAAAAACCACAATAACTAATCATCCTCATCCATTCCCCATGGCTAGAGTTGTGCCATGTCTTTGAGCATAGATTTTATTCCACCAGTAGAATACGAACTCATCACCTCTCTCTTGTCCAACCCCTCACATAAAGAAAGGCCAATCCCACTATGTTGACGTTGTGTTGGAATGATAATAAGTTGATGGTTTTCATCCCACTACCAAAAAAAACATGAAATATCCCTCACCCCTAAGGAATATCTCTACATTATGTCCCTAAATAAAAATACATCTCCATCAATAGGATACCAACTCATGATCTCATGCCAATTTACCCTGCACGAAGGATTAAACACATGGGCTCCTTGTTGTTGAACCATTCTACTGTGACGATGTTATTCCATGCTTAGTTAATTAACGAGATTTGTCTAAGAAACACTACCTCTCTCTCTATAATTGAAAAGAGTGGATGATCCATGTTGCAAACCCTATGTAGGTACTCCCAGAGAGGGCTCCTCTAAAAATTCCAAGTGTAATCCTCTTACTGCCACACTAGGTCCCTCAGTCACCACTCAACACTAGACAACCTATATGCTGACTCAACACAAACGCTTATAAGATCCTCAAATTTACTATTTTGTTGCAAGATGATTCCTTGGAGTATCTAGATCTTGTACTTCAATGCCATAAGATTTGTCTTGAAATGCTCAATCTTCTCGTGATGACTACCAACTAAAAGTGGAACAATTATGCTAGATGCTTGTGCATGTGTCTTCTCCTTACCAATGGCTAGTCCAAAACATGGTTACTTATGCTCCTCTATCACAGGCTCAAAATGAAACTCTAAATAAATCTCAACAAAAGGCTCATCATGCATATTATGTTTAACATCCTCCTTGGCTGACTCATGTTCCACCATATGTTGCTCATGCTAAATTGTCACTAGTGACTCATCATGCTGACTATATCCCATAGTGTCCACTGGCATATCACTATACAGAATGGAATATAAATATTTCCTAATGTAAATAAACCCACATGACTCCTAATTCTCCTTAGAGGCATCCTCGTATGAATCCGTGGACTCATCCAAAGAAGAATCCCCATCTTGAAAGTTAGAAGGAATCTCCTCCTGCTTTGCCCCTGTCATCTCCTCAGTGTCACTCGTGCATGAGTGTTTAGGTCCCCAAGGTTCCTTGAAAATGAAGCAAAGACCCTCCCTCCTCATATCATTCTTGTTACATGGTTTCTCAACACAAATCCACCACAATTCCTCATGTGTCAACCATCTCCTGAATAGCCAAATTTTCTGCTCAACCAACCTTTTGGCTAGTTTATAGCAGTAGGTCAAACAAATTGTTCCTCCCTCCAAATGGCCAACAATATAGATTGTATCTCCCTACAAAAGGAATGAAATCCCCCCATGCATGAAGATAAAATAGGCAACATATGTGTTATAACAATGTAAGGATGATGTTTCGTAATGCTGAGGAAGCACTGAAACATCTGCAGGATCAAATAACCACGCACCATCTCAAACATTTGGTAATAATATCCAACTAAGGCAATGGATTATAGAATCTCTTGCCTCTTCCCAAACATATCTCCCTCATTGTTATCTAGATCGTAAAATCTCTCCACTATGAGTATGAAAACTATCATCATAACATCATCATTATAAGGAGGTATAGGTGGGCTTAGTCTCATTATGCTAATGGGAAAAGATGAAACTAGAATTCAATCACTTCATAATATTCCCCCAAGAACTTATGTTGTATGAGAGTAAGAATAATTGTTTTTAGAACCAAAAAAAAATATTTCCCCTTATAATTAGTTCACTTCAAAAAGGAGTGCATCCAATTTATATAGTTTGAAAAGGAATTTCCCTATGACCCTCATGTGTTTTAAATATGTGCCAAGCGTAAAGAGTTTTTATCATATTTTAATCCCTTTTTGCATGTCCTAGACCCGCTCTTGTTAAAGAAGGGCATGAAACCCTCTTTTCAATGGTTTTTTGTTTTGCTTCATTTTACTGTCCAACATTGCAGATTCTATATTATTCAATATTTTCAATTTATTTAAGAGTTCCCTAAACTTCTGCATATCTTAATGATGATAGGTACATCAAGAAGTACAAATAGTGACTAGTTAACTCAATACATAGACCTCTCACATAAATATATACTCATTCCTCATAAGTCAGACTCAAACATTACAAATAAGTCTAAATATAATATGAACACCTCATACTCTCTTACTAACTCAACAAATATTAAAAAATTCATTGAGAAATTATAACAAATAGTTAGCAAGTAGTACTTTTGTCAAACACATTGCAAATAAAATGGAAACACTCGCAACATAAATATGTATGAGAAGAATATGCTTGAGAGAGTTACAATTCTCAAATGAATTTGATACCACATTACATGCATGGAAACACAGGTAAATGAAATAGACTCGAGTGCTAGAAATGGCCCAAATAGGTAGCAAGCACTACCCAAAACAAATTTTGCTACTACTAAAGAAGACTGGATGTTTGTGCCCTCAAAACTGCTCATAAATTTTTGAAAATGTATCCTAGAGCTCCTCACACAAAAACCATAAAACTAAGAATTGGTTTGGCTTAACACCAAGACGAGATCAGGCCCACCAAGTGGTGTGAATTTCTCAGTTTACCAATAAAACGAAATTTTGAAGGAATGTTGATTTATAGCCCGAATACTGCCAGGAAAATTTTGAAATCTTAACCACAAACTCCTATCATAAAACCTAGGAAAACACATAAAAATATTTTTAATATTTTAGCTGCCCCAGATATCCCCAATTTACTGTGAGTTTGTTAGTCCCAAAACAATTTAAAATTTCCTCAAGAAATATTGAGAAGTAATTTTGTCGTCACTTTAATCAATTCTAGCAAAAATTTAAACAACCAGTGAATAAAATTTTTTATTTAAAAATGCCACAATAGGAAACCCAACCAAATTTATTAATAGTAACAAGGAAGAATCTCTTCACCAATAAATTCATCTAGTATAAATTAATTCAACCCAGGAAGAGAATTTTTTCATGATAATAAACTTTTTGCCTCACAGGATAAAATTGGCATAGTAAAATAATCTTGATTCAAAAAGATAAATTTGGTCCAACAAAATAATATTGGCCGAGTAAAATAATTTCAGCATAGTAAATTAATTTCAATGCAATAAAATATTTTTTTCTTAACAATATTATTAGTTTCAGCCCTGAAAACCAATATTACTCAATCCAATATGTTCTCTTCAACACTTTGAGAAATCAACTGCAACAATTATTCTCTGGAAAGTAGATTACAAATTTTAACCCCAAATTTTTTATCCATTATCCTTTAGGAACATTACAACAACTTTGATTTTAACCCACAACTAGCCAAAATCATGTTGTGATACCACTGTAATATCTTGTTGTACTATGAAACAAACCTTCCATTTATATATTATAGAAATAACCAATCTTAGACATATAATTGGGAACCCTCCTTAAAAAAAAAATAGTTTTTGAAAAGTAAATCCCAACTCAAAAAATGTATTGAGAACTCTTAGAACAACCCATGTTTAGGATCCTCATCGCAAATCACAAATCACATTTTTTCATGTGATGATCGTAAACATCTTAAAGAAACTATGATATGCGATGAAACCTCCCAGTGTGACATACCGCTCAAAACACCTTAAGAATTCGCAATCGCATTTCGCATTATAAGCAGGCAAAACTATATAACACCATTTTAAAAATTGTTATGCATGAATAAAGAAACAACCATGGGAAGCAACTGTGTCTTAATATAATAACGAACAATTTGACAGGATGATTAATGTTTAGTTGTCCAAGGAGAGGTAATGATTTTCCAAGTTATGGCTAATTAATGTTAAGTATCTCATTTCAAATCCTCCCACAATTCAAAGTCATTTCACAAGGTTTTCAGCCTTAATTGCCAAATATTGTCTACGCTGATATATCTCATCCATTTATGGAAATCTACAAAAGATATGTCATTGTGGAAGGTGATGTAGAAACAGAAAAAGCAGAGCATCAAAGAGTTCGAGCTACTAGAAATTTCTCTTATATTCTCTGATCCAGTCTATAGCATCGACAGGGGAGAAACAGATTGGGAGGTCATATACAATATGCTTGAGGTTGAGCATCCCAACATTACTATCAAAAAATTGATGGCTGAATCAAAAAATCCTTCAGGACTCCAATTCAAGGATGTTTCCTATTGTTTCCTTCATAGAATAGGAGCGAGAGTAAATATTCTCCCATACACTCATATGATTAGGTGGGTGGTGTAAAACCTCACTATTGAAGATAGGCAATTCAAGAACTCGGGAATGGAACTCATGGGGTCATTCAAAGCAGAACACTTGATGAAAATATGCCATATACCTGACCCTTACTATATATATGATAAAGCATACATGTCCAACTTCACAAAGAAGAATGAAGAACCTTTCAAGATGATCTAGGGCTGGAGGGTACTGGAGAACAAGTTCAAATTTGATAAAATGGGTATGTATCCTATAGCCTCTTTGGAAAACCCCTACAACTATGTAGCTACTATGTTATGTAGACTATATGGATTACCTAATAACGCTAAGTTTTTCATAGAATGGATTCCATTGATTGATGCTTGTGTCAATTCCCATATTATGAATTGGGCCACCATTCTATCTGATAACCCCACCACTATCATCACTGAATATCGGTAGAAGAGATCCTCCTATCTAGAGAACCTTGATGCATTATATTTTAGTGCCTACATTATGGATGCTAGCTATTTTTGCACTAAATTTCCAATCATGGGTTGGAAATGGACCTTGTATTATCCCTACTCTATCCATCTCGCCCATACAAAAATTTGGGAATCTCATTATATACTCGATTTTTACAAAATACGCCATGATTTTATTTTTCCATTGCATCTGTTAATTTTCAATAAGAAAGCCCCCACGTTTTCAAAAGAAGCCGCTAGAGACCTTCTCGTTGTTGGCAAGTATTTTATTGTAGAATGCTTCACATACATCATGGTTTTTGGTCGTACCGTAGACCCACATGTCCTCGCCTTTTATGTCCCTGATAAATTATTAGAAAGCGAAACAACCCACGACACCATCGGAAAACGTTTAACCTAAGTGCTGAAAGAAAGTAAAAAGTTACTATGGCCATCTTCTCTAATTAGGTGCAGTTCCTTTTCATTAGAAAAATTTAACCATACAATAAAGGATTCAGTAAGCCTGGAAAGTCTCAGGCTCCATACTTTTCCCAAAAGGAAATTTAATCTAGATAGTATAGTATATAACATCACTACTATAGTAAATATCAAGCCTTATAACCATGAGGCTAATTATTTTCAAGACCTTTTACAGTCGGATCAATCCCTCAAACGATCGTTCAAATGGGCAAGAACAAATCTGAGTCCTGACAATTTTGAAATCTTTCAGGAGTTTAGAAACAAAAGGCTTGAGCTAATCCCACTACATTTGTTAAAAATTGAGGATAAGCCTATGCCCAGTGTGACAGTCAACAATGAGGGACCTTATTCTCTCAAAGAGTCTCAAGTAGATACGGGGAAATCACTAGATATAGGGAAGGCCTAAGGCACGAAGAATACAACCAAATCCAATAGGAAGTGAGCCAACAAGCAGAAT
>APFE030316009.1:0-12213 GCA_000404065.3 Pinus taeda | reverse complement strand
GATTCAGATTTACTTTTCTATGAATATTTTAATATTATTTCTGCCAGATTTGATTTCAATTAAAATTGATCATACAAGTGGAAAAGAAAAACAGTGTCTTTGTTGTTCGTTAAAGCCAGTGAATCTTGCCTGTTGATGCGGTTAGAGATGTGCCATATGTCATTTCATGCCCTGTCATTTCTCCATCCTGGACTATATAATTGTCAGAACAATACTCGTCCTTTCACCTCTCATTTCTATTTGTTTGCAAATCTCGGTTAACTGTGAAGTTGCGAGCAACAAAAAAATCTGCGAAAGTAAATTCAGCGAATCAGTTAACGATGACAATGACATGGAGGACTGTATTTCTTGTTACATTTACGTCTTTTCTCTGTTCGTGTGTTGCAGGTAAAACTCTCATTGTCAAATTGAATTGTATAGGCTAATGTTTGTCTCAAATCAAATCTGTAGAGTAATAATGTTATTATGTTTTCTTAACTAATTTTTACTGAACAAATTAATGGAATCTGAACAGAGTCACCTATGCCTTATAAAACAATAAGGGTGGTGAACAACTGCGCATTTCCAGTGTGGCCTGCAACTGTGGGATCAACTAAAGTTCCTCCTCAGATGATGATGAAAGTGGGACCAGGAGAGTCATATTCATGGAAGGTAGATCCATTCTGGTCGGGATCCTTTTGGGGCAAGACTGGTTGCGTCTTCAATTCCCAAGGGATCGGAACCTGCGATTCCGGTGATTGTGGAGGAAAGCTGCATTGCAAAGGCGAGATTCAAAATATAACGGCAATCACAAAAGCAGTCTTCGAACTTCTGGGTGGAATAGCGAAGCCTGACATTTTTTCAGTTACATTGGAGAAGGGCTACAATCTTCCAATGTCAGTGGTTGCAAGCTATGCCGCCACTAATATTAGTAAAAGCCACCCCTGCGAGTCCATGGAGTGCAGAGCCAACTCAGATCTGGTGTGCCCTAAAGATTTGCAAATGAAGAAGAATGGGAGCGTGATTACTGCGTGCAACGGTCATTAGAATGGATATTTGGCGACATCCGCTGCCTTCAACAAGGCATTTAAGAAGGCTTGTCCCCATGCATTCCCATTCCAAAGAGCCACCATATGCCCTCCTTCCACTGCTTCCTACACCCTCATCTTCTGCCCTCGCCGTCCTTCACCCTGAATATGTAGTGCATGCATTTTCTAAGTTGGGCTCCGTTGGGGCGCTTCTCTAGTTCAATAGTACCAATCCAAACCCATTTCTGAATGGGCTCGTTATGTATTGGAATCCCAGAATAAGAGGTTGCATTACATGGTTATGACTGCAAATAATGTGTGTGTCGCACCAGCCATGCATACGAATTTGCTGCTGCATAATGGAAGATGAATATATATTTCTTTACTTCGCTTTTTTGTCTTTTCTAATATCATGAGGCACAACATTTTGTTTCAGTATACACATCTTACGTTTTCACCTTACAAACGTTTTCACCTTACAAAAATAGGAAGATGAATATATATTTCTTTACTTCGCTTTTTTTTGTCTTTTCTAATATCATGAGGCACAACATTTTGTTTCACTATACACATCATAGGTTTTCACCTGACAAAACTAGTACAGCGCACACTTCTTCCTTTTCACCTTTCAAAAATTGGTCTGCTTTCCAGTCAAGGATTATGTAGTTTCGTTGATACACCAGAATGCTTTGAAATTAGCTGACAACACTGGGCTCTAAATTTAAATCAAACTTTTCTTAATATACCCAGATTTATCTTAAATACAGATTTATTTCAAGTATAGATTTAAATCTTTTTTAAGTATAACTTTACCAACAACTGAGAATAGATCCATTTTAGGCACAAATTTATTAAGAATTGAGAAATCAAAACAGATTTACATGTCAACAGATTTTATCTTTTTCAGAATCAAGTAAATTTTGATTAAAATGAATCCACAATTTTTAGAATTTGATAAATTCAAAAAAATGTATTAAAAATAAAATGAATTACAAATTTTCTATAATTAACAAGAAAAGTAAATTATTTATCTTTAATTACTTTTTCATATAACAGATATATTTACCTTTTTATCTCTATATAAAATATTTTATTAAATATTAATATTTAATATTAAAACAATTTATTTAAGTTATACACTAAAATATTGATAAGAGAATGTAACCGCCATCTCAATTTCTTTTTATCCTTTTAGAGTCTCCCTGAGAAATAGATTTATTGCATTACGCAGCAGAATACTTGTTATATTAATCCTTTTAGAGTCTCCCTGAGAAATATATTATTGCATTTATTTTCTCCTCAGCTAACAACATTTATTTTGAGCTTTGAACATTGAAATGTTCCTCTAATCATATTATTACTAGAATTTTGACGTTCATTTAACTTGTTATATAAATTTAGAGGTTAGGCTTTGTAAAGAGGCGAGAGAGCATCTCACCACCTGTCATAATTGTGATTAATTACGATGGGTGCAACTATATTAGTCTCCACCGTCACCACCTGTCATAATTGTGATTAATTACGATGGGTGCAACTATATTAGTCTCCACCGTCCAAGTATTAGGGTTTCAGGCGAAAGGTGTAGATTTCAACGAGACAGTTAACTGATTACTATTTAAATAAAAGATGTTATTTATTGTTGGTTTAAAATACAATTTAAATAAAGGATGTTATTTATTGTTGTTTAAAATACATTTTTGAGTGTATAAATAAATTCAATATTGAGTCAGATAATAGTACAGATTTTATTTTTTTCAGAGTTAAGTAAATTTTAATTAAAATGAATCTAAATTTTTTAGAGTTTGATAAATTCAAAAAAATGTGTTAAAAATAAAATGTATTACAAATTTTCTTTGATTTTAAAAAACCTAATTATTTTATCTTTAAATTACTTTTCATATAATACATATACTTTTGCCCTTTTTATTTGTAAATTTCATATTAAAATATATTATTCAACATTAATATTTAATATTAAAACATTTTATTTAAATTATACTCTAAAATATTGATAAGAGAATGTAACCCCATCCACCAACAATATAGAAATCAATCAATTAAATGTTAAATACATTCGTTAATATCATGCATTATTTTTTTTATCTTTTGTTAATATCATGCATTAATTTCTTTTTATCTTTTTAGAGTCTCCACGAGAAATAGATTTATTAGATTACATAGCAGAATATTTGTTATATTAATCAGTGTGGTCTCTATACCATATGTAAATATACTATGTAAATATACTATTGCATTAAATAATTCTCTCTTTAGCTAACAACATTTATTTTGAGCTTTGAGCATTGGAATGCAAATTTTATTAATCCTATGATCATTTTATTAGTAAAATTTAGAGGTTAGGGTTTGTAAACCTCACCCTAAAGAACCCTTTCGAGACTCCCCATCTCACCACCGGTCATAATCGATGGATGCAACTATATTAGTCTCCACTATCTAGGCAATAGGGTTTCAATCCAAAGGTCTAGATTTCAACTAGATAGTTCATGGTAACTGGTCAGATATATATACAGCACAAAGCACAAAGTGTAGACTAAATAGTTTTTTTATTGGAATCTAGCTATATAATTTAAACAAAAAATGTCATTTTTTTGTTGTTTAAAATACATTTTTGAGTGTATAAATAGTTTCAACATAACATTCCACACACGAGCAAAGTAAAGGTACTCATGACAAAGCTTATATTTTAATGGAATATGTGTCTAGTCCAAAACATGTTAATGGCTCCAACCTCCTTTAGTCACATTGATCTCAAAGGGTAATCCCTTTTTAACACGGGCATCTACACATGGTTAATGGGTGAATGCATGAAGATGGCTTACACTTTTGAGCCAAATGTGGTGATGAAATTTCAAATTTTACTCTTTTATCGAATTGAAGCCCTCAAAATTCATTCAAGTGTTGTCAATTTTTATGCAAATACACAATCATGGAATGGCCAACACCAACCAATGTTCATGAGGTACAATGTTTCATGGGCATGGTCTTGTATTATAATAGATTTGTCTAAGGGTTTTTGAATATGGCAAACCATATTACCAAGCTCGAAGGAAAGAACAAGAAACTCATTTGGACTGAAAAATGTGAAGACTTGTTCCAAAGGTTAAAGATATTATTAACTAGAAGGCCAATTTTGAAGGAACCATATGGAGAAAGAATTTATGGTTTGCACTCATGCCTCCAAGGAGGGTTGGGCTTGATAGCAAACCTTACATGGTTGGTTTGTGAGGGAAACCTAATTATCACCCTTTTTTAATGGATATTGGTATTTAAAGTTTTTTTTTAATTTAATTTTAATTTAGATATTAAAATTAATTTAGATAACTACATGGTCCTAAATTTAAATAATTTTTTTCAATATATACATTTTTTAATATACACACTAGCATAGATCTATCTTAAGAACATATTTATCTAGAGTTGAGAATAAATCCATATTAAACATATATTTATCAATAATTGATAGGAATAAAAAAAGATTTACATATCAACAAACTCAATCTTTTTTAGAATTTGATAAATTTTGATTAAAGTAAATCTATATTTTTTAGAGTTTGATAAATTCTTATGGCAATCATTGAACCTTTTCCTATTACATAATATTTGTCTTATATACAATGCATCTTTGTTCCTTATATATTTAGGGTCACTATCTGATTTCAAGGAAAATACTTCATTATATGATCAACAATTTAACTCAATAGCTTCATAAATAAATTAATAGTGGAAGAAAATGTCAAGGGCATCATAATTCAGAGTTTAGACATCTTCAAAAATCTTCAAATCATGGTCAACAGGAGTCAAACCTCTGGCCTCTCTCTTGTGGTTAGCATGGGAGCCACTTTAGTTGTCTCTTCGTTGTCTAGGCCTTAGGATGAGTGTGACGAGGGAGGAGATATCCTAGATCTATGACTGCGACCAGAACAAAAACCCTAATTTCTATATGGGCTTCATATCTAAAGTCGTGTCGTAGATAAATACTATCATCTGCACTTAAATCATACCTCAACATCATAGAATACAAATAGTGATAAGCGTAAGAATCTTGAGAAGTGATTCTACCTCTACCTAGGGATCTACATCATTCATCTTCATTCATGTAGTTAACCTGTATCGACTTGAGTATTTACTTTGGGTATATGTCCTTGGAATTGTTTCAAAAGATTCTTTTGTGGTCTTGTTAGAACTTGAAAGTCCTAATCTCCTAAATCTCACAAGATTCAAGGTGAGGAACTTGCTTAGATTTGCTACCTTCAATAAATTCGCTGATTATTTTTTTCTCTTCTTATCTCAACTTAATTTTAAGAGTTGTTTTCCATCAAAGTCTTTGATGAGCAGTAGCTTTGCAAAAAAATAATTAGAAATCAAGAAGGCAAGATAAATCAATGTGTTAGCTCATAAAGGTAAAGGTGTTTTTCAGATCACTACCTTTGGTTAGTACAAGTTTTGATGTATCAATAATCTAGCCATCCCATTTGATTGTGCTAGCTAGCTTTTCTTTAATTAACATGATGTGATGCATGATCTAGACTTGCGTGTGGCAAGCCAAGATAGTGCCATTGATAAGAGGCTTTTCATGCTTGCCAACTAGGATGCTATTCCCACAAAATGGTTGGCACTAAAGCATACATCTAAGGTTCAATTTGTTTCAATTCATACAGGTCATCCATGAAACTTATTCTCTTTTCCTTGCATAAGCATCGAATAATTATTTGTTCAATTTACTAAATTTTCAAATTTAATAAGGAAGCATTTTTATCAGCATAACATCTGAGCTTTTTAGCTTTTACATTTCTGGGACATTACTATAGGTTCAATGGAAGAACAAGGTTGGTCTCAGATATATTTTTCTGAGGTGAAAGCTCTTGCTTTGTTCTTTGATGCAAGTAAATATTGTCTTCAAACATTTTTACATAGCATACCAAAACTTCAGGTTCTTATCATGTACAATTACAATTCAAAGAATGCAGTACTTAAAGGCTTATTAGTATTTTCGCCACATTAAGTCTGTATTCCTTGAGAAGTTGATACTACCTCCTCTTTACGAGTACTGTAGATCCTGGAAGAACTTGGAAAAATTGTTTGTATGCCTTTGTGAGGGCTTGCGAAATATGACTCTATTTGACAAGGGACAAGCCTAGAGTTTCCTAAGTTTGCAGAATGATGAAACATAGATAAGCACACATTTGAATTTCAATTATGCCTGAATGGCATCTCTAAATATCATATGAAAAGAACCAAATGTTGAACATAAAGAATCCAAAGCGAATACAAATTGAAGATACCACTTAGGATTAATAAAAAACCAAAGATGTATTTTTCACTATATCAATTGACGATGATTTTTTATTTTAACAAAGTAAAATTTATCTGCACAAGAATTTTCTAATAGTTGTACAGAGACGCAACGCCTTTACATGCGAGGAAAACAATGTTTCTTTTTTTTATCTTAAACTCTTTCATTTAAAAATTTTACATATATAGCTATATGATAGAACACTTGCTAAAGCTAAGAAAAAAAATTTTTCTATATACAATTAAAAATGTGTAAAAAATGAAGCATGTCCAACAGAACGAAGTTGTTAGAAATTAATTAATGGAGAAAATAAATACACAAAATATTGTGGAAAAACAGATACAAAAATGCATAGGACAAGAGAGACACAGATATACGTGGTTCACCCAATGTGAACTACGTCCACGAAGAAACAACCAATCATTCCTTTTATTTTATACAACAAAATGAAGATATAAAATCTACAATAGATCCATTATATTTTCCTATTCACTCTCACACAATCTACTGTCTCTTTCTTACTCATAATAATAATACATATCTGCAACAAAATTTCCTCATAAGTTTTACTATCAGATGATCTGCCTAATGAATGACCCTTATTGACTACGAAATTATATTCTCAGCTTCCCCCCTTAGACCCCCCACGCAACAATAGTGGGGAGGCAAGCCCCAGGATTGGAATCTAGAAGCAGCTGAGATAAGACCTCTGAATCAAGAAGATAGTCACACTCCAAATCCAATAGAATGTGCAAAAGCAACATTGAGTAATATGAGGCAATATAATTATTTTTTCACTTGCACACTCTAGCAACAGAATGGCAAATTGATGGTTTACACTTCTGCATGTCCTATAAACAAAGCGTACGCTCAATGAAACACGATTTTCTACACAATTTTGTGTGCACTCCACACAACTTTTACTCAATTGACTAGTGATATGTATTGTTTATCACTAAAATTTTATGAGTAATATTAGTAATAACAGTGTGTGGAGTCTAGCCCAGAGTGTGTGTGGAGGAGGTGTGCCTAGATATAGCATGTGTGGAATAATTTTTCATACTTCATTGTGCAAAGAAAGCATGGGATGAGACATAAATGTGAGCAAAATGCAGACTCCACTTAAGTAGTTGTAGAAACAAGGAGATACACATTATTTATGACTAAAATATTAGCAACAATATCATAAAATTCCAATGTTTTCTCTGGTATTATTGCAATTAAAAAATATGCACTGTTTAATACTAAAACATTAGCCATAAAATCCTTTAGCACAAAGTGCAACTATCCACACATTGAAATCTTCCTCTAGATAATGGACTTCATCCCCACTTCTGCATATATGCATAATTTCAAATATATTCGGAAATACGAACACACACATTAATTACAATTAAAATATGATCAATAATATGTTCTCATCATCATATTTCCTCAATAACAGTTGTTTCTTGTTCATATAGAACATCAAATCAAATATCATTTCAAATCATATATAATCATATGAATCATAAAAGGATACCATAATCATCCTCCCTCTCACGGAGGGGCCAACTGTAAGTCTAATTATGTTTCGAACAGTTGTATTGTCTCAATGTATGAGAGTACCTTGGTCCCAACCATAGATATGGAGCTTGCTACCAATTGGATCATCACAATGTATTCATCGTATCCTTGATATATCGAGATCATGCTCAAACAACTCTTCTATGGAGCTTTTATATCTTGCCTCATAGCTAGCTATTCTAGCAACATCATGATCAACCTTCGTCATGTTATTGACCTCTCATCCAATATATCATGGTAGATATCATGCTAAAGTAGCATTTGAATGTCCACATCAACAATAATCTCAAGTATCAACATTACATCTTTGTAGGTATATATCATAGGAGAAATATCACATTCTCAAAATAGAACACGTTATGCATATATTTCAAAGCATGCTCGATGGTGACCCTATGTAAGTGAAGAAACACTCATGAATTCATTATGCGCATCATACATATAAAAATGGATGTTCAAAACAAAAAATCAATGCTCCAACTGTCGGATTCCATGTCAAGTTCAATAACATATTGAACTTCAAATAAGAGTATCCAAGGATTTTCTTTTTTTCATGACATTTTCCAATAGCATTGAAATGTGGAACTTCTTTTCAAATTCTAGAAATGGATTCATCATGCCATGATACATTATTTCGGGCTTCACAAACCTTCTCCCTCTGATTATATCATCATAGGCTTATCACCTCTCACAAGTAGATCAAGAGGATATAAAACCAAAACCATAATCAATATCAAATCCATACTTTGGAACCCATTGTCCTGACTTCATCATAGAACTCTCAAATCTAAAAATATCTGGATTGCAATGCTTTAATGATAATGCCAACATTATCATCCATACATAACTCAATGTAGTACCATCAACAACAAAGTCAACTCATCAGAGTTTAGAACCCATATGATGACCATTATCAAAGTCTTATTACTTTCAACTAGGAGATAGGTGTATCTCGTATGAAATCATGACTTCATCATGCCAATAAGTCATGCATTATCAATCTAAACATTATCAAGTCATTCTCATAAGCATAATATAAGTCATCCTATCACTAGGTGTAAATGCATATGTCAAGGATGAGTCATGCAAGTTCCATTTTTCGTGCCAAATCATAACTCTCATTATTTCAACTGTTGTGCTAAGAATGAGGAGGCCAATAAGTCATCATGTCCACATATTATCGATATTGGGGAAAATCAACAATCATCAAATCGTATCACTAGACATCACGTCATGTCCATATGTTATTGAAGAGAGATCTATAGTCAAAGCACATCTCAATATTGAACTCAAAGTTATTGTGAAACATCATGAAGAAACACTTTTCATAAATACCAGTAAGGCCAAATCATGCTAACCCCTTGTATCTAAGATATAGTGACATATATGTCTGTATGTCATGGTCACCTGCAAACAAAAATTTAGTCTACATGTTAATGTTATGGAAATCATTGAACCTTTTCCTATGAGATAATATTCTTCTTATCTACAATACATCTTTGGTCCTCATATATTTCAGGTGACTATTAGATTTCAAGGAAAATAGTTCATTATATGATCAATAATTTAACTCAACAGCTTCAGAAATAAATTAATAGTGGAAGAATATGTCAAGGACATCATAAATCATTGTTTAGACATCTTTAGAAATCTTCAAATGATGGTGAACATGAGTTAAACCTGTCACGTATCTCTTATGGTTAGCATGGGAGCCACTTTAGTTGTCTTGTCGTTGTCTAGGCCTTAGCATGAGTGCGACCAGGGACGAGATATCCTAGATCTATGACTGCAACTAGAACAAAAAACCTAATTTCTATATGGGCTTCATATCTAAAGGCATGTTGTAGATAAATACTATCAGGTTCACTTAAATCATATTTCAGAACCATAGAATACAGGTAGTGATAAGGGTAAGAATCTTGAGAAGTGATTCTACCTCTACCTGGGGATCTGCATCATTCATCTTCATTCATGTAGTTAACCTGTCTTGACTTGAGTCATACAACAACATATTTGTTAGATGATAAACATATGGCTATCAACATCATGAAATCAATATTTTGTAAAATATTTAGACTCAAAGAAGCAAATAGAAGCAACATCATATCTCAAAGTTTATGAACACAAGAGCATTTTCTATCAAGTCACTCCATCAACTTACTATTTCATGTTTAACCATATTTCATGAAGACAATACCATAGGTAGTAAGAGATCTAGAATATCAATCATACAGTTATACTTTTCATATGAAAGATACCATCCTCCTCATGACTAAGGAGATCAAACTAGGTCAAACAACAAGAGTGTCAATCACTCTTTCCATATGCTTTCATCATGCTTATCACAAGAATAAACAACAAAATAATGTATAGGAGTCAATGAACTATCCATCTATGAAAAGTGTCATTTTATAGACCTAAGGTACTATCCTTCTTTAGGATCAAGATATACAAAAAATAGATCATAGATGTTATCCAACTATTAATTGTATCAATGTATCAACATTAGATAACTTCAATGAATTCAGGAAGATCAAAGTGTTCAATACCAAGTGCATCGTTTTATCATAGGAAACATAGATCTAAGTCACTTTCATATACATGTATGATCCATTAAATAAAGAATCATTCTCATCCAACCTTAGGGCTTACCAATTCAACAGTTGAAACACAACATACAATCCATATCTTGTAGCATCCAAATACTAGAGCATGTGCTCATTACCCATGAGCTACTTGAAGTGTTTTTTCATATTTTCATCAAGTACCTCTTTACCTATTTCTAGATATGCATCCTAAAAGAATCCTTACGAAGGACCCACTCATCACATGTCATCATGGAGGTTAGAAACATCCATATAATCAAATAAACATAATCATAAGATCTATAAGTAAGAAGCATCATCAGTCAAGAAATGAATATCTTCAATGAGAGGTGATCCTCTCCCTCTCAAATAAATATTTAAGAGTCATCAATGTCCATGTTCCATATACCAATTTTGTCTTCAAGTATCCAACCAAACCTCCTAAGGGTTATCCCATTTGAGTATCTACACATAGATCATGCTAGAATTTCATACATCAAATCTAAAGAATATACCATAGACCAAGAATTTCTCTCCATCCCTAGCCTCATATAATACATCAAACCCTAATCATCAACATCCCTAGGGTTTTTTGTAAACCCTACAATTCTTATAGGTTTCCACCATCTTCTTATTGCTTCCATCAATGGTGTCATCATCACGATGATTTCCATGGATTTTATTCAACCTGGCTTTGACTCCACATTAATTTTCCTTAAGGAAACATTTTTCTTTACTATGACACTTGTATTTCACCATTAATACTTTAAGTTCACCCTATATTATTATTTCATTATTCAGATCTATACTATGATACATCAACATGTGCAATAAAATAGAAAGAAAAAACATCACCATCATCATCAATGTAGAAGAATATAAAAGGAACATTAGAATAAAGCATGCACACTTATAGAGACAACAAGATTGGTTCGCAACCAAGGAAAAACCCAATATTGGGAAAACCCTTGAAAATATTCTTCTTCTTCTTAGATTGTGATAAAAAGTTATAACAATGAGTACAACGAGCCCAATACATATGATCAACAATAGGTAACAATATGCTAGACCTATAGATGTTTCATAACAACATAGAAAGCTAGATCCACCGATATGTATCAGAGAAACCCATATCCACAAATCACTGATGCTAAGATGCCAAAACCTCAAATCTAAATCCTTTATCATTAGTATTATCTGTGAGCAACTAAAAACCTCAAAGTCACACTTACTAAGACATTATATGAGCAACTATAACAGTAAAGTCACTATGAGGAGTGTGCCTATGAATATTTCCCTGAACACAAAAGAACCAAAGTTGCTCTCTTATTGATCCGTCCGAGTGACCGCCAAGTCAAAATCACACCATCATAGTGCTATCCAAGTGACTGAACTAACAAAATCACTTCCTAGACTATCTGAAGCCTACAACTGGGGACTAAAACCTTTTGATGAGTCTCTAAGCCCAGAGTTTATCCCTCTGAACTACCTCGAGAGGATAGATGGATCATTACCGAGAAGTCAATTCCCACTTTACCATCCAAATCAATATCTTTAAAACCTCCACTCCCCAGCCTTGAAGAATCCTGAATGTGTCACACGATCAATCACTTTATCTATTTTTCTTAATTTGATTTATAGGCTTATTATTATATAACCCCTCTAATCAAAGCCTAATTAATGACATTATAATCTATTAAACAACAATCAATTTTTTTTTATTTTTCACATATAAACATTT